>JARQWZ010003714.1:52500-92500 GCA_033150135.1 Gobio occitaniae
GAGATTTCAATGTCGCCCGGTTTTGTTTTGGTGGTTTTGTTCAAGTAGAGATTTCAATGTCGCCCCGTTTGGTTCTAGTGGTTTTGTTCAAGTACAGATTTCAATGTCGCCCGGTTTTGTTTTGGTGGTTTTGTTCAAGTACAGATTTCAATGTCGCCCCGTTTGGTTCTAGTGGTTTTGTTCAAGGACAGATTTCAATGTCGCCCCGTTTGGTTCTAGTGGTTTTGTTCAAGTAGAGATTTCAATGTCGCCTGGTTTTGTTCTAGTGGTTTTGTTCAAGTAGAGATTTCAATGTCGCCTGGTTTTGTTCTAGTGGTTTTGTTCAAGTAGAGATTTCAATGATGCCTGGTTTTGTTCAAGTAGAGATTTCAATGTCGCCTGGTTTTGTTCTAGTGGTTTTGTTCAAGTAGAGATTTCAATGATGCCTGGTTTTGTTCAAGTAGAGATTTCAATGTCGCCTGGTTTTGTTCTAGTGGTTTTGTTCAAGTAGAGATTTCAATGATGCCTGGTTTTGTTCAAGTAGAGATTTCAATGTCGCCCAGTTTGGTTCTAGTGGTTTTGTTAAAGGACAGATTTCAATGTCGCCTGGTTTTGTTCTAGTGGTTTTGTTCAAGTAGAGATTTCAATGTCGCCTGGTTTTGTTCTAGTGGTTTTGTTCAAGTAGAGATTTCAATGTCGTCTGGTTTTGTTCTAGTGGTTTTGTTCAAGGACAGATTTCAATGTCGCCTGGTTTTGTTCTAGTGGTTTTGTTCAAGTGGAGATTTCAATGTCGCCTGGTTTTGTTCTAGTGGTTTTGTTCAAGTAGAGATTTCAATGTCGCCTGGTTTTGTTCAAGTAGATATTTCAATGTCGCCTGGTTTTGTTCTGGTGGTTTTGTTCAAGTAGAGATTTCAATGATGCCCAGTTTGGTTCTAGTGGTTTTGTTTTAGTTAAATATTTAAATGCAGCCTAATTTTGTACTATAGAGAAATTTAAATGTTTTTTTTTTCTAGTGAGCATCAATGAAGTTGCGATCAGTCTTTAATGAAAATCGCCAGTTGTATGATGTGTTCATCATTTACCCAAATGTAATTAGCCATCATTTAAGCAACAATGTTAGGAATATAGAGTCATTTCATCAGTCAGTAAAATCTCTGATTTCAGGCAGAATTACTATCATCTGATGACATCCTTCACTGTGGTTGAAAATGACTTCACTTTAAGTGGAAATTGTTTGATAGAGTATAATTTGATACAGCATGGCATTTACTGTATAACAATCCAACATTACATACGGCACACTAACAGTCTTAATGGGCCCAAACACAAACGTGTCTGAATCTGCTGGACGAGTGTTTTCATCTACACGAGTATTGATTTAATTATGACCATCTGATCTGAAAAGCAAACAGCTCCCACACAAACAGAACAATTTGTCAAAAGTTCTCGTATGTTTGACGTCTTTGCTTATTTCTCTCTCATTGAGAGTGTCAAACACAGTGTAAATGAAATAAATGCCGTAAGGATGGTTCGCTGAAACCCGATCAGTCGTTTGGCAGATTTACTCATTGCGGCTCTAGGGCTGTTCATTATGAATCTGATGTCACATCGGCTCTCAACGACAGCATTGATTTAAGGCCAACTTGTCCTTTTAGATGCACATGATCTGAAGGTTTCTGCTTGATCGCATTATATGTGACCGGCGACTGGAAACAGCGAAACATGCGAAGCTGACCGAATTAGAATCACATGTTGGCATGCGTGAGGTCCGCTGGTGGACGGAGGACGCATGTTTTCACCCATGTCAAATGCAAGCAGCAGCAAGTTAATAATCTTTTTATTTCCTCAAAACTCTTAATTATCAGACACAACCTGCGCTGCGGGCGAGCATAATTTGCAGATTACCTGGCGAGTGTGAGCATGTCTTCACCCGAGCGACTCGCTGCATAGTTTCAGAGCCTTAAAGGGCCTGTTTGTTACGTTTTTTAAATTAAATATCATTCCCACCTGCTTAATTTCTGTCACCACATAATAGAAAACAATTAAAGAGGCAGTGAAAACCCCAGGACCGGCGCAGACGTGTTTCACAGCACAAAGATGTTCAAAAAAACTCAAACCAAAAATGATTCAGACAGCAGATATAATGTTTTACTGGTGAGTGCAGGAAACTATAGTTCATGTATGTAAGTGAGGATCGCAAAATAAAGTAAACTGGGACATATTATACCCCAAAAGTACTTCATACAGTGACTACCGGTAACATTTATAAACATTTGGGAGCAAAATGATTCAGACAATTTGAGCTGAGCATGTTTTAAGTGTTTTTCTTTAATTGCTAATGCGACCTTTGACCTAAATACTAAATTGGTATTAGCTAATTGTGTCCTTAAATCTAACAGCTGATTGTTTGATTGTAATCCATTACATCCCTTTCTATCAAATTATCTGACTTTAACAAGATGAGTTTGTTCTGACACAGTTTAACTCAGCTCTTGTCATATTTTATTACCGTTTTCTAAAATATAGCAAATAAACTGTGATAATGTGTTGGTTTCTGAATACATTTTGGTTTTAGTTATCACAACATACAATTCAACATTAGAATAAGTAATAACGTGTTGTTTCAACTTAAAGTAAGTGTTTGAGATTGACTTAAAATGTTAAGTTTAGTTAACTTTAGATTGTTGCTGCAACTTGAAAGTTGTTGAGAACTTAAATATCCAACTTAAATGAACTAAACTTAAAAAGTCAAGCACAAACACTTTAAGTTGAAACAGAATATAACATTAGAATAATAATAATGTGTTGTTTCAACTAAGTGTTTATGCCTGATTTAAAATGTTAAGTTTAGTTTAGTTGGATATTTAAGTTATCTAAACAAATTTCAAGTTGCAGCAACAAATTAAAGTTAACTTAACTTCAAATTTTCAGTCAAGCACAAACACTTTAAGTTGAAACAGAATTTAATTTAATAATGTGTTTCAACTTAAAGTGTTTATTCTTGATTTAAATTAAGTTTAGTTAACTAGTTTAGTTGGATATTTAAGCTATCTAAACACATTTCAAGTTGCAGCAACAATCTAAAGTTAACTAAACTTAAAAATTTAGGTTGCAGCAACCATTTTTTACAGAGATAACTTAAATATCCAACTAAACTGAACTAAACTTGGATATTTAAGTTCTCAACACATTTCAAGTTGCAGCAACAAACTAAAGTTAACTAAACTTAACATTTTAAGGCAAGCACAAACACTTTAAGTTGAAACAGAATTTAATTTAATAATGTGTTGTTTAAACTTAGCGTTTATGCCTGATTTAAAATTTTAAGTTTAGTTAAGTTTAGTTTACTTGGCCTTTTAAGTAAGTTATCTCTGTAAGAAAATGTTGCTGCAACTTAAAATTTTAAGTTTAGTTCAGTTAAGTTGGATATTTAAGTTATCTAAACAAATTTCAAGTTGCAGCAACAAACTAAAGTTAACTAAACTTAACATTTTAAGTCAAGCATAAACACTTACTTTCAGTTGAAACAACACATTATTACTTATTCTAATGTTGAATTTTAAGTTGTGATAACTAATCATCACAATAAATTTTTACAGTGCATGATTTGATATATTTAAAATATTGCTATACACTTTACAGTAAGGTTTCATTTGTTAAATTTAGTTAGTTAACATTTAAATAACAATGAACAACAGCATCTATTAATCTTAGTTAATGTTAATCTCTTTTGTTTAAAAACAAAAGTAATGCACTGTACAAAAATGATGTTGTTTTAAGTACAAATATTCAAACATTCTTAAAACATGATACATTTACTGAAGAAACTAAATTACTTTTCAACAAGGAAAAAAAATATCTGCCAATGGGGTCATAAAATAAACTTGATTTTGATTTTTCTTGATTTAAAAATGTTTAGATATTTCTACAGGAAAACAAGACGCTTGTTTTTTTTAGGGCTGTCAAAAAATTAATCGCGATTAATCGCATCCAAAATAAAAGTTTGTGTTTACATAATATATGTGTGTGTCCTCTGTTAATTATTATTTATATATAAATACACTCACATTCATGTATATATTTAAGAAATATTTGCATGTGTATATACATTTATATAATCTATAATATATATAAATGTTTTATATATAAAAATATTTTTTTCTTAAATATATACATGCTTGTGTGTGTATTTATATAAAAATAATAATTAACAGAGTACACACACATATATTATGTAAACACAAACTTTTATGTTGGATGCGATTAATCCCGATTAATCTTTTGACAGCCCTAGTTGTTTTATTTTTATTGTAGTTTTTGTAACACTTTACAATAAGGTTTCCTTTTCTTTTACTCCTTTTCTAAAGCCTTTGAGTGCAACACGACCGAATCTTGTTGAGAACAAGCTGGGATTTAAAAAAAAAAAAAAGGAAAAAGAAATTAGCAAAACAAAACAATAAAAATCCTGGCTCTCTCTCCGTCGGTGAAACCTGGAGTTAATTTGTTCCCTCTCTTCCACAAACGATGACATTTTATCCTAAATAAAATCAAAACCCCCAAAACCTGAATGGAAACCAGACGTCATTTACTGCACTAATTCAGAAATGAAAAATCCTCGCTGCTACTTTCTGTAATGTTTTAGAGGATTAAGCGGCCTTAAGTCTGAAGGTTAAGCGGGAATGGTCGCGCGCGCTTCTGCAGTGTGTCACAGCGCGCCTGCGGTCCGTTCCATTCACTCACTGCTTCAGGTATGCGCTGTTAATCAGTGAGTCAACCATGTTATGAACGATCTGCCAAACACTAAACCCAGGCCAAGAGAAGGAAAATAAATCTTAAAAATATTCATCCACCGCAAACGCGCTCGCTGATGGACTCCAGGCGGCCCCGAGCTCCTCAGCGCCGCTTTATTGATGACCTGCTATTTGTTTCATTACAGGAACTCGGGGAAACTCTGGTTTTGGTTCGGTTTGGTTTGGGTTTAGTATCCCGAACTGTGTGTGGGCCTGGTACGGCAAACCAGGACCGGAATGGAAGAGTTTACTGTGTGTTTATGCACTGCTGAGATGAGCTGAAACAGATAATAATGAAAAGCTCTTACACTCTTTGATGTTGCGCGGAGCGTTCTGACAGGAATGACACACCATGCCGTAGATGTTACGCGGACGGTTTTCCAGGATGTAGTACCTGAAGGAGAAGAGAAGCATAGGAAGGTCAGAACTCAATGTGCAGATGTTCATTAAAACAAATATATATATAGAATCAGTGTAAGGTTTAGACAGGACACGTTCAGGACTGAAACACATTACAATACACAAGAGTTATTCAGAGTGAGAGAACGACAGATGGATGGATGGATGGATGGATGGATAGATGGATGGATAGATAGAGTGATAGAGATAGATAGATAGATAGATAGATAGATAGATAGATAGATAGATAGATAGATAGATAGATAGATAGATAGATAGATAGATAGATAGATAGATAGATAGATAGATAGATAGATAGATAGATAGATAGATAGATAGATAGAGTGATAGAGTGATATAGATAGATAGATAGAGTGAGATAGATAGATAGATAGATAGATAGATAGATAGATAGATAGATAGATAGATAGATAGAGTGATAGAGTGATAGAGTGATAGAGTGATAGAGTGATAGATAGATAGATAGATAGATAGATAGATAGATAGATAGATAGATAGATAGATAGATAGATAGATAGATAGATAGATAGATAGATAGATAGATAGAGTGTGATAGAGTGATAGACAGACAGACAGACAGACAGATAGACAGACAGACAAAAAGAACGTCAAAATGACAGACAGAAAAACGATAGAATGACAGAATGAGACAGAAAGAACAATGGATGGATGGATAGACAGAAATAACGACAGAATGAGAGAGAAAGAACAATAGAACGACGATAGATAGACAGAATGACAGATTGAAAGAAGGACCAATAGATAGATGGATAGATGGATAGATAGAGTGATAGATAGAGTGATAGATAGAGTGATAGAGTGATAGAGTGATAGATAGATAGATAGATAGATAGATAGATAGATAGATAGATAGATAGATAGATAGATAGATAGATAGATAGATAGATAGATAGATATAACAACAGACAGATAGAAGGAATGATAGATAGATAGAAATAACAACAGACAAAATGAACGACAGACAGAAAAACGATAGAATGACAGAATGTGAGACAGAAAGAAAAATGGATAGAATGACAGAATGACAGACAGACAGAACGATAGATGGATGGATGGATGGATAGACAGAAAGAACAACAGAATGAGAAAGAGAAAGAACGATAGAATGACGAAAGATAGACAGAATGACACACAGAAAGAACGACCGACAGAACAACAGATAGACAGAAGGAACGATAGATAGACAGAATGACACACAGAAAGAACGACAGACAAAAAGAACGATATAGCGACAGACAGACAGAAGGAACGATCGATAGACAGAACAACAGATAGATAGACAGACAAAAAGAACGACAGACAGTAAGAATAGCAGAACAACAGAAAGAAAAAACGATCAGGTAGATGGATGGATGGAACATGGAGTGATTTGGTAAAGATCTAACAGTTCAAAAGTCAAAAAGTGTTTTTAGTCCATATAATGGAAGTCAATGGGAACCGAAACACTGTACGAACATCCCTTTAATATTCAAACCGATAAACATCTGGCCGACCTCACAGGAATACTGTTAATAACTGGAGTTTATTCACATATGCATTTAGTATGTAAAGACTAGAACCGTTGACAGAAAAGAGAAAACAACCCAGCCGAATTGTTGATTAGCTGGATGTGTTTTATTCTACGCCGCATGCTCAGTGTTAGTCTGTGTGCTTCATGTCTTATCTTCAGTGAGCCGAGACGCCACTGATGCCCTGAAA
Organism: Gobio occitaniae; assembly: GCA_033150135.1. Lineage (NCBI taxonomy): Eukaryota > Metazoa > Chordata > Actinopteri > Cypriniformes > Gobionidae > Gobio > Gobio occitaniae. Next base: position 59,409 of record JARQWZ010003714.1, read on the forward strand.
ACACACACATCAATGCCTTCAGATGCAGAACCGCAGAAACGCCTGATCAAAGCCATCATGCGGGACAATCTCAAAGGAAATATCCCACTATCAGACTTTACGTCCCTCAAAACAGAAACAGCGCAGACTTCCTGAGGCGTCCTACAGAGTATATTAAACACACTCAATAATGTTCTTTTAAAAAGCTGCACTTTGTATATTTACATTGAAGACAATTGAAACCAGACCTTGCACTCTAAGTGGCTACAGCAGCGTGAAGCCGTCGCATGTGCGCGCGCGAGCGCGCGCGTGTGTGTGTGTGTGTGTGTGTGCAGGACTTCAGGAAGATGGGTCATTCTAAACTGTGACTAGTTTCAAGGTTATGGTTTGGAGAAGGTTAGGGTTACACTGACAAAATGATGTTCTTCCTCAGTATTCAATATCAAATATATAAACATTCTTAAATCAAGACACATTTACTGGAGAAGCAAAATGACTGAAGATATTAAGTGTTTTCTTTCTTCTCTAGTAAATGTGTCTTGATTTAAGAATGTATTCAATATTTGTGATGTATATTAGATATTGAAAACTGAGGAAGAAGGGAAATAATTTTTTTAACGATAACTTATAAACTGTTAAAGACAGCCTTCCTGTGAGCTACGAGGTTGTTAATCGATAGTTTGTGCTTTCTGTTGGCATTATAGCAACTTATTTAAAAAAATAATCAAGTTTGACAGCGAAATTCATGGTGAAAAACTACATTACCCATAATGCTGTGCTGAAATCCCACCAATCAGAGAGTAGCAGCGAATGAATCGCATCAAAATAGCTCTTTAGCTCCGCCCACTCCTATGAAGCACCGCAAGTTATGTAATCGAGTCTCCCTGTGCTCTCAAAATACTTAAATATTTGTATATGCATATTTTTATTGTTTAATAGCTATATTCATGGTGAAAAACGACATTACCCATGATGCTGTGCAGGCAATTCCACCAATCAGAGAGTAGCAGTAAACAAATCGCATCAAAATTGCTCTTTAGCTCCGCCCACTCCTATGAAACACGGTGAAATATGTAATCAAGTCTCCCAGAGCTCTCAAAATACTTAAATATTTGGATATGGATATTTTTATTACGTTTAACAGCTAAATTCGTGGTGAAAAACTACATTTCCCATGATGCTATGCAGACAATTCCACCAATCAGAGAGTAGCAGTGAGCAAATGTGCCAAAATAGCTCTTTAGCTCCGCCCACTCCTATGAAGCACCGCAAATTATGTAATCGAGTCTCCATGTGCTCTCAAAATACTTTAATATTTGTATATGCATATTTTTTTATTCAATTTGACAGTGAAATTCATGGTGAAAATTTACACTACCCTTGATGCTGTGCAGAAATCCCACCAATCGGAGAGTAGCAGTGAGCAAACGTGCCAAAATAACTCTTTAGCTCCGCCCACTCCTATGAAACACCACAAATGATGTAATCGCGTCTCACTGTGCTCTCAAAATACTTAAATATTTGTATATGCATATTTTTAGTAAGTTTAACAGCTAAATTCATGGGGAAAAACTACATTACCCATGATGCTGTGCAGAAATTCCACCTATCAGAGAGTAGCAGTGAGCAAATGTGCCAAAATAGCTCTTTAGCTCCGCCCACTCCTATGAAACACGGTGAACGATGTAATCGAGTCTCCCTGTGCTCTCAAAATACTTTAATATTAGTATATGCATATTTTTAGTAAGTTTAACAGCTAAATTCATGGGGAAAAACTACATTACCCATGATGCTGTGCAGAAATTCTACCAATCAGAGAGTAGCAGCGAACAAATCGCACCAAAATAACTCTTTAGCTCCGCCCACTCCAATGAAACACGGCGAATGATGTAATCGAGTCTCCCTGTGCTCTCAAAATACTTAAATATTTGTATATACTGTACATGCATATTTTATAAATAAACTTGAAATATAATGTTTCTATAGATATAATAAACAACTTTTCATTTTATTGTATATTTCACAATTTTTTATTTGATTGTCATTCACAATGCTTCATGATTCTTTCCCTCATTAAAGCCATTAAGCAGGGCTACTATAGTTCATTCAAACTAAAGCCATTGAAAAACATTTTTATTACTTGAAATAAAGTTAAATAAAAAATATACAAAAATATATATGTATTGAATGGGATGTTCAAAAATGACTAAAACTAGCTAAAATGAAACCACATAATATAAAATCAAAAACTGATTCAAAATATTAATATTAATGTCAATGATACTAAAATAAAACTACCATTTAGTTCAGCGATTTTCAAATACTTTTTTCAAAATGTTGTGATTCTCCTCATAGCTTATAATGCTTTAGACTCTTCAGAAATTCCTATGGGAAAAATTAATGAAAAAAAAAAAAACATTTCCAGAACCAACGCCACTGAAATAGTCAAATGCACTCCATTTCGCTCACTGTTTCTTACCCCGGTAAACACGGTCCGCACTCAGCGTCGCTCTCTAAAGTCCCCGCCGTCAACACGGTGGCCCGGTACAGGGAGTCGCAGTCTTTGTGTCGACGGCAGATCTCGTACTTGCCTTTGGAGAACTTCCCCGCTGGACACGCCACACAGTTATAGTCGTCATCCTTAGTGCCATAACCACAGTTCTGAAAAACACACACAAACGCTTGACATCAGCAGAAATCACGAAAAGATCTGCAGACCTGATCCGGGACATCTGTGTCATATGTAGGGCTTTAAAAGACATTTAAAGCTGCACTATGTACGTTTTCCGTCCGCTAGAGGTCACCTATTCAAAACAAAGTCTTTTATTATGCCACAGTCGCCTCGCGAGCAGCGGGACTTTTATTATGCCACAGTCGCCTCGCGAGCAGCGGGACTTTTATTATGCCACAGTCGCCTCGCAAGCAGCGGGACTTTTATTATGCCACAGTCGCCTCGCGAGCAGCGGGACTTTTATTATGCCACAGTCGCCTCGTGAGCAGCGGGACTTTTATTATGCCAAAATTGCCTCGTGAGCAGCAGGACTTTTATTATGCCACAGTCGCCTCGCGAGCAGCGGGACTTTTATTATGCCACAGTCGCCTCGTGAGCAGCGGGACTTTTATTATGCCAAAATTGCCTCGTGAGCAGCAGGACTTTTATTATGCCACAGTCGCCTCGCGAGCAGCGGGACTTTTATTATGCCACAGTTGCCTCACAAGCAGTGGGACTTTTATTATGACAGTCGCCTTGCGAGCAGCAGGACTTTTATTATGCCACAGTCACCTGGCAAGTAGTGGGACTTTTATTATGCCAAAATCGCCTCGTGAGCAGTGGGACTTTTATTATGCCACAGTCGCCTCGCGAGCAGCGGGACTTTTGTTATGCCACAGTTGCCTCGCGAGCAGTGGGACTTTTATTATGCCAAAATTGCCTCGTGAGCAGCGGGACTTTTATTATGCCACAGTCGCCTCGCGAGCAGCGGGACTTTTATTATGCCACAGTCGCCTCACAAGCAGCGGGACTTTTATTATGCCACAGTCGCCTCACGAGCAGCGGGACTTTTATTATGCCACAGTCGCCTCATGAGCAGCAGGACTTTTATTATGACAGTCGCCTCGCGAGCAGCGGGACTTTTTTTATGACAGTCGCCTCGCGAGCAGCAGGACTTTTATTATGACAGTCGCCTCGTGAGCAGCGGGACTTTTATTATGACAGTCGCCTCATGAGCAGCAGGACTTTTATTATGCCACAGTCGCCTCATGAGCAGCAGGACTTTTATTATGCCACAGTCGCCGGCGCCACTTCCGCTCCTCCGCTCATGAGTGTGAGGTAAGAGGGGAACACAGATATGATGTCATCGACAGGCCACGCCCTCACACGTCCCGGTTCCTCGGGTAAAATAGCATCTCACGATTTACAAACATTTGGGATATTGTAAGTTCTCAACTCAACAAAATATATAACACTGGCCTAGTGGGGTTTGGAGATTTGACTGAAAAAATGTTACATAGTGCAGCTTTAATATTGAGTAATATTATTGATTTGACTGAACTGAGCTGAATAATCTAACAGGGAACGTTCTCAGAACTTATACATTAGAAAAACATATCTTTGACACTTTGAATCAACACTGATCTGAATAATGGTCTTTTTAGAGTCTCATATTTGATGAGGTTTGAGGCGATGTGTGTTTTATGAAGCGCTGTAGAAATGCAGCTAACATGACTTGATCTGATGAGACCCTCAGAAAAGAATCATTGCTCTTCACTGAAAGCCCAGTTGGTTTTAATCACCCAATATTAACCAGCTTCAGCCAGCTGTACGAGTTCACCGCTAAAGCCTCGACCTGCCAGAGCTATCCCGCGCCTGTGCCGCTTAATGAAAAACATGTCCTGACGAAACATCCCACCCGGCTCTAACCGCATTCATATTAGATCTGGAGATGTCCTGCTTTACACTGACGGTTCATATCATCGCATTTCATAATCCAGATCCAGAACTACTCCATCTTTATTCTGATTATTGCACATGTTAGAATAATAGCGCATTGATGGAAACTCGCGGAGATGGAAATCTGGGAACGATGATGCAGTGACCAAAACATGTGACACCAATGAAAACTCTTAGAGGCTTTTCCTTCACTTTCTCCGTGTTGTTTTTCAGTACAAATATCCGAACATTTCCAAATCAAGATATATTTACTGGAGAAGCAAAACGGCTGAAGATATCAGGCGTTCAAGAGCGTAGAGCTGTAATAGCTCATAAATGATCGGTTAAAAATGGCTCAAAACAGACTCAAGTGTCTTATATCAGTTGAATCTTTGGTTCAAGACGAACAAAACACACGTCTCGGATTTTTGGGGTATTTGGCGAAAATGTTGGGTATTTTGGATTTTTCGAAAAAAAAAACGTGAATGGACGGCAAAACGTTCGAAGTGGGCGTGGCCACTTTTACTAAAAAGGCTATCCCTCTTGAACGGAATGAGATGATTTCCCGCTGTCCCGCTGTCAATCGAAATGTTCGTTAAATATTCAAGATTATTTAAAAAATTTAATTTCACGAACTAACCCTAGGTTTATCGCCCGATCGGAACCAAACCAGTGCAGAAAGATTCTCTGGAGTCTGATTTAATTTAAAAACTGATATAAAATTGAATTTCGATTCACGTTTGCGACAGGATGCCAAATGAGATGATTTCCCCAAACTCTGCGCACCTCTGTATGGACTCGGTCTGTGCTCGCGTGAAATGGGACGCTGCGACTGGCCACTTGGTGGCGCTATAAACTGAAAAAAAACCACAAAAACGGCTATAGCTACACAACAGTCAGTCCGATTGACTTGAGAACTGGCATGTGGCGTCTTTGTCCAAGGTGGCCACCATTGACTATGAGGACATTCGCGTATCTCGATAAACACAGCTGTCGTCGGCCAATGAAGTTTGAGCGGCTGTCAGACAAGGTTAACGGAGGCCGATCGGAACAAAACTCGCTGGGCCTGTGAGAAAATCAAAAGAAATCTGCCAAAATTGCGCCTTCACATTTTTTCACATACGTAAAGGATTGTATATCACAAGATTTTCCGCACTTGTTCACGACATTCACACCATACGATAGAACTCCTCATTCTGACCAACTTTGCCTCGAGGAACGCCGCTGTCAATCAAAACGTTCGTTAAATATTGGAAATTATTTAAAAAACCCACTTTCGCGATCTAGCCCTAGGTTTATCGCCCGATCGGAACCAAACTAGTGCAGAAAGATTCTCTAGAGACTGATTGTCAATGATGTTAAAAAAAAGTACATTTAATTTCACGTTCGCGTCAGGACGCCAAAACGTTCAAAGTGGGCGTGGCCACTTTTACTAAAACGGCTATCCCTCTTGAACGGAATGAGATGATTTCACCAAATTCGGTGCATCTCTATATGGGCTCGGTCTGTGGTCGCGTGAAATGGGACGCTGCAACTGGCCACTTGGTGGCGCTATAAACTGAAAAAAAACACAAAAACGGCTATAGCTACGCAACAGTCAGTCCGATTGACTTGAGAACTGGCATGTGGCGTCTTTGTCCAAGGTGCCGCCATTGTCTACGAGGACATTCGCGTATCTCGATAAACACAGCTGTCGTCGGCCAATTAAGTTTTAGCAGCTGTCAGACAAGGTTAACAGAGGCCGATCGGAACGAAACTCGCTGGGCCTGTGAGAAAATCAAAAGAAATCAGCCAAAATTCCGCCTTCACATTTCTCACATACGTAAAGGATTGTATATCATGAGATTTTCCGCACTTGTCCACGACATTCACACCATACGGTAGAACTCCTCATTCTGAGCAGCTAGGCCTCCAGGAACGCCGCTGTCAAACGAAAAGTTTGTTAAATATTCAAGATTATTTAAAAAATCTAATTTCACGAACTAGCCCGAGGTTTATCGCCCGATCAGAACCAAACCAGTGCAGAAAGATTCTCTGGAGTCTGATTGTCAATAATTATTAAAAAAAGTAAATTTAATTTCACGTTCGCGACAGGACGGCAAAACGTTCGAAGTAGGCGTGGCCACTTTTACTAAAACGGCTATCCTTCTTGAACAGAAGGAGAGGATTTCCCCAAACTCGGTGCACCTCTGTATGGGCTCGGTCTGTGGTTGCGTGAAAAAGGCCACGATGGCTGGCCACTTGGTGGCGCTATACACTGAAAAAACACAAAAACGGCTATAGCTACGAAACAGTCAGTCCGATTGACTTGAGAACTGGCATGTGGCGTCTTTGTCCAAGGTGCCGCCATTGTCTACGAGGACATTCGCGTATCTCGATAAACACAGCTATCGTCGGCCAATGAAGTTTGAGCGGCTGTCAGACAAGGTTAACGGAGGCCGATCAGAACGAAACTTTCTGGGCCTGTGAGAAAATCAAAAGAAATCGGCCAAAAATGCGCCTTCGCATTTCTCACGTGCGTAAAGGATTGTAAATCACGTGATTGTTCGTACAACATTCACACCATACGTTAGAACTCCTCATTCTGAGCAACTTTGCCTTTAGGAACGCCACTGTCAATCAAAACGTTCGTTAAATATTGGAGATTATTAAAAAAAACAACTTCACGAACTAATCCTAGGGTTTTGGCTTAACCTCGATCAATGTTAAAAGGCTGTGAAACTACTATGCTTCCTTAGTAAATTGCCTGTTTTGGCTGTAAATGCTCGTTATCATCTACGATCTAAGTGGTTACATGCTTGCTAAATAAAACATAATACCTTTTTTACGCATGTGCTTAAATCGCTTGAACCCCGATAATTGCTGCTCGTGGCTATACTTCACAATTGTTTTCAGAAAGAAATTGATCACAATTAAGTGAGTTTATGGTTAAAACAAAAACATCTGGACAAAAATACAGAGGAAGAACATAATTTTTTGCAACTCTTCCATATAATACGCTTCAAATCTTTAATAATCATTGATTTCTTTTCAAGCCGAGCAGACGTGATTCTAGATCTCGATGAAAGGCTTCATCAGAACGTCTCCTGAGGCGGTTCCAGCTTTACTATTATTTTCTTGTCATTTGTAAACGTTCTCGTCAGTGTCAAAGCGCTGAGCTCTTAATTAGTGTAATGAGTCAATTATGCGTCTTTGGTGGGCAGAGGTGCATCTCTTTGTTCTTTTGGCCTCCAGTATTGATTTCGAGAGTCTTGGAGAGAACAGCGGAGATAAAAGAGATTGAAATGTTGTTGCGCGCCATCTGCTCCGGTTTAAAACTTATTGAAAAGTCCTTCTCAGTTCTGACATTTACCCCCAACATGCATTTGCTCCAGTTTAGGGACTTCTGAAAGAACACACACACACACACACACACACACACACACACACACACACACACACACACACACACACACACACACACACACACACACACACACACACACACACACACACACACACACACACAACATAACATGGTTTAAAGTCTTTTATCTCCTTCTATTGGATCAGGATCATCTCTGGCCCGAGGGCACGGCGTTATTGAATTGCTCAGGAATGCTGCGTCTGAAGGTCTTCTACTGCTGTAATAGTATTTAAATGATTAATTTTTTTCAGTTCTGTATTTTCCCAGGAAATTATTCGCACCGGGACAAAATTACATTGTTGAGAGAAGAAAGAAAAAAACACAATAAGTTAATTTTTTTTTATTACGTTACAGAAATAAATGTAAACTAGTGTCGACATGTTTTTGATAGTCTCTTCTACTCCGCAAGGCTGCATATATGATCAGAAATACAGTGGAAATTATGAAATATTATTAAAATTTTCTATGTAAATATATTGTAAAATGTAACTTATTCCTGTGATATTTTATCATAACGGAGCTTCCTCTGCTCTGATTGGCCAGATGACCCAGTCTGTTGTGATTGATCTACTCTGCTCTGATTGGTCAGACGACCCAGTCTGTTGTGATTGATCTACTCTGCTCTGATTGGCCAGACGGCCCAGTCTGTTGTGATTGATCTACTCTGCTCTGATTGGTCAGACGACCCAGTCTGTTGTGATTGATCTACTCTGCTCTGATTGGTCAGACGGCCCAGTCTGTTGTGATTGATCTACTCTGCTCTGATTGGTCAGACGGCCCAGTTTATTTAGATTGATCTACTCTGCTCTGATTGGTCAGACGGCCCAGTCTGTTGTGATTGATCTACTCTGCTCTGATTGGTCAGACGACCCAGTCTGTTGTGATTGATCTACTCTGCTCTGATTGGTCAGATGGCCCAGTCTGTTGTGATTGATCTACTCTGCTCTGATTGGTCAGACGGCCCAGTCTGTTGTGATTGATCTACTCTGCTCTGATTGGTCAGACGGCCCAGTTTATTTAGATTGATCTACTCTGCTCTGATTGGTCAGACGACCCAGTCTGTTGTGATTGATCTACTCTGCTCTGATTGGTCAGACGGCCCAGTCTGTTGTGATTGATCTACTCTGCTCTGATTGGTCAGACGGCCCAGTCTGTTGTGATTGATCTACTCTGCTCTGATTGGTCAGACGGCCCAGTCTGTTGTGATTGATCTACTCTGCTCTGATTGGCCAGACGGCCCAGTCTGTTGTGATTGATCTACTCTGCTCTGATTGGTCAGACGACCCAGTCTGTTGTGATTGATCTACTCTGCTCTGATTGGTCAGACGGCCCAGTCTGTTGTGATTGATCTACTCTGCTCTGATTGGTCAGACGGCCCAGTTTATTTAGATTGATCTACTCTGCTCTGATTGGTCAGACGGCCCAGTCTGTTGTGATTGATCTACTCTGCTCTGATTGGTCAGACGACCCAGTCTGTTGTGATTGATCTACTCTGCTCTGATTGGTCAGACGGCCCAGTCTGTTGTGATTGATCTACTCTGCTCTGATTGGTCAGACGACCCAGTCTGTTGTCATTGATCTACTCTGCTCTGATTGGCCAGATGGCCCAGTCTGTTGTGATTGATCTACTCTGCTCTGATTGGCCAGACGGCCCAGTCTGTTGTGATTGATCTACTCTGCTCTGATTGGTCAGACGACCCAGTCTGTTGTGATTGATCTACTCTGCTCTGATTGGTCAGATGGCCCAGTCTGTTGTGATTGATCTACTCTGCTCTGATTGGCCAGATGGCCCAGTCTGTTGTGATTGATCTACTCTGCTCTGATTGGCCAGATGACCCAGTCTGTTGTGATTGATCTACTATGCTCTGATTGGCCAGACGACCCAGTCTGTTGTGATTGATCTACTCTGCTCTGATTGGCCAGATGGCCCAGTCTGTAGTGATTGATCTACTCTGCTCTGATTGGTCAGATGGCCCAGTCTGTTGTGATTTGATCTACTCTGCTCTGATTGGCCAGATGGCCCAGTCTGTTGTGATTTGATCTACTCTGCTCTGATTGGCCAGATGGCCCAGTCTGTTGTGATTGATCTACTCTGCTCTGATTGGCCAGATGGCCCAGTCTGTAGTGATTGATCTACTCTGCTCTGATTGGCCAGATGGCCCAGTCTGTTGTGATTGATCTACTCTGCTCTGATTGGTCAGATGGCCCAGTCTGTAGTGATTGATCTACTCTGCTCTGATTGGTCAGATGGCCCAGTCTGTTGTGATTTGATCTACTCTGCTCTGATTGGCCAGATGGCCCAGTCTGTTATGATTGATCTACTCTGCTCTGATTGGCCAGATGGCCCAGTCTGTTATGATTGATCTACTCTGCTCTGATTGGCCAGATGGCCCAGTCTGTTATGATTGATCTACTCTGCTCTGATTGGCCAGATGGCCCAGTCTGTAGTGATTGATCTACTCTGCTCTGATTGGTCAGATGGCCCAGTCTGTAGTGATTGATCTACTCTGCTCTGATTGGTCAGATGGCCCAGTCTGTTGTGATTGATCTACTCTGCTCTGATTGGTCAGATGGCCCAGTCTGTTGTGATTGATCTACTCTGCTCTGATTGGCCAGATGGCCCAGTCTGTTGTGATTGATCTACTTTGCTCTGATTGGCCAGATGGCCCAGTCTGTTGAGATTGATCTACTCTGCTCTGATTGGCCAGATGGCCCAGTCTGTTGTGATTGATCTACTTTGCTCTGATTGGCCAGATGGCCCAGTCTGTTGAGATTGATCTACTCTGCTCTGTTACCACCAGTCTCTTCCTTAGCACTTGATACCAAGCGATACAAATGTCCCTCCTCCGCCTTTCTCACTTAATGACACATTTGGAAACTCTATCGCCCCCTTGAGTCCTGAGGTCTGGTTGACGGATCTCAAGCGCTTCTGATCTCTTCTAGGGTTTCAACACTCAGAGCTTTGAAGTTCCTCTTCCTGCATGATTTACAGCAGGACCTTTATGAGAGCTGCTGCCTCAAGAGATCCGTTTCATGTGCTTTAGAAACGTGTTCATAAGCATCAAATCAAAGAGAGTTTGATTTAGATCACAGCTCATTTAAATTACAGGCTGAAGGTGTCGCCAACGAAAGTAGAAGTGAGAAAGACGGTCTACGTCTAGGATCGGTTTACTTGTAATTTTCAGTGCCACTCCAAACAATCACTGAGGTATAATTATGCAAAAACACACTTATTTCTGTAATAGTTGTGGTGCATGTTTTTGGAAAGAATTGTGAAGAGATGCTTTCAGAAACAAGAGCGAATCTGATGGAAATCGTACTGTTAATGTTAATATTGATACCAGCAGTTTCCACTACACATAACAAGCGCTGAGACTTGTCTCTTTAAACACTCGAGATCTTTTGAAGTGCCATTTGACGCCGCTGCAGTCTGGGTGGTCTAGAGAAAGACCATCCGCTCTTAAAGCGACAGTTCACCTCTAGGATTTGGTCATTATTAGGGTTGGGTACCGAAACCCGGTGCCAATATTAAACGGTATGTACCGGACCGAATCAGAACGCAGATTTCGGTGCCTCATTTCGGTACCAAAATTCAAAAGACAGACGCTCAGCGCTCGTCACATCACAACTTATGACAACTATTCAGTGTTTTCAACCACATCATGTTTATTTCAGGTTTCAGACATTTAAATGCTCATAAGTAGGCTACTCGCAACAAAACACACACTGATGTCTATGAAAGCGGCTTTGACAATCCTTTCAGACGGTTATAATTTGACTAACGCTACGTGTTTTATTCACATCACATTATATAGTAACTATATAGTTTACTCTATTCTTCTTCCACTTACTTTCATGTATTTCGTGAGACGAGAATGAACTCAAGTGTTGTAAATCCCACAGATCCGATTCTGAGGCTCAAACTAACATGGCGCCGCCCATTGCGCTTTATAGATCAACTAACACACATTCACTCACACATTTGAACATCAGATAGTTCGTGACACAGTTAAGAAGTTTGTGAATATTTTGAATAAAAAGAAAAAACTAAATAAACCCAATACAGCTGAGCTGTGCTGTGTGTCATGTGAGAAGCATGCCGCGTCGCCATGGAAACATTAAGGCGATGCGTTCTAAAATATTTAGCCAGAGAATATATTATCATATTTCAAAATAAAGCTGAAGCTGGTTTGTAGCATACAAAGAATACAGACTACTGCTGTTATTACTGCAACTGTTATTTAGAGTTATATTAGGCTTGTTGTAGTTGGGTTAGGTGGCTTAGGTTTTACTGTGAATTTGTAAATATGTAAATTGTGTTTTGTATTTATTTATGTTCATACATTCAAGTATAAATACAAATTTTAATAAATGGTTCAATTTAAATAAAAAAAATAAAAATAAAAAAGCCATTTCATGTCATCCACCTCGTTTTGTGGCCTTTTTTTTATTTTTTAAGTATCGGTTCAGGAACCGGTACCGTTTTAAAAGTATCGGTTTGGCACCGGAATCGTAAAAAAAACCCAAACGATACCCAACCCTAGTCATTATTGAGTCTCATGTCGTTCCAAACCTGCAAGCTGATATTCTTCTGAATTTGCACCACTAACAGTAGTTTATACGACAATCTTCTGATCTCATCTGATTTAAATATGTATGTGCACTGAGACTCATATGAACTACTGTAACATTGTGTCCTAACCAGACACAATGTGATGAAAGGTAAAAGAAAATCGGTCAATCAATTTTATCAATATTTAATCTCAGGTGCTTTCTCAAACGGAAGGCTGCGTATCTCGGCTGCCACGTCATCAAAAGTCGCTGACGCAGAGTCCTGCTCGGGTGCGGGTACACGAATATTGCTGAAACGGGTGAAAAACATCCTAACTGTGTCGGATCCGGGTCCGGGAGAAACACGGGTCTAAACACGGGTCTAAACAGTCATGTGCAAACGAATAAAAATATATCGTCGCTGTCCGATGAAAACCACGTATGTCCATTTTTCCGATTTTGAGATTTTTCGACGGATTGAATGTCCAGGTTAATTTCCGTATACAGTATGCTTCACATATCTAAATGGCCAATGAAAAGTTGTGAAATCATGTCATCTGATTTTCACGTTTATCCATTTGGTGTCAAAGCTGTCAATCACGCCGCGTATCTCCCGCCCTGTGGAAGCATCTCGCCGGTCTCGTGAAACATAGCCTGGTGAGACAATGACTTTCCTTCATCGAGGTAAACGTTTCCCCCCTGACGCCAGACGTACGTCTAGGAGTGACAAAATTACGGTAGGACTGTACAAACAAAGTATCTGTCTAGCATTACCATGTCAGTGTATTGATTCATTGTCCCTTCATAGTTTGCAAGAGACATTTAATACATTTATAATTAATATTAAATAAACTAAGCGTATTTAATGAACTAAGACATAGGCTATTTAATAAACTGGGCGTATTCCTCTGTCAATATGAAACGCGACTTGGCCATTCTAATTAATGATCGTAAGAACGCGTATCGACCACCGTTACTGTAAAATATGCACGTATGTTCATTTAAACTCAATTTTGGTCAAATGTGGATTATATTATTACACCGGCAAGAATATGGTTACATGTAAAGATGCCGTACCAAGTATGACAACGCTACATTCAACTGCTTTTGAAATACGGTGTTTTTTCACTTCCTGAAAAGTAACTGTTTTGGACATACGTGAGTTTCATCGGGCAGCGACGATATGCATGTATATTGTAGATGGGTTCCAATATATGCATATTTTTAGGAACACATCTACAAAAATATGCCATGCCTGTATTTCAAGTTAAAATTATTTCAAATCCCTAGCAAGCCGATAACTGTGGTAACAAACCAAGCACAGTTCTATCGAACAGTATTTTTCAAAAGGGGACAGAACTGAATGTGCCTAATGATGATAAAGACACATAACCACGTTTGACAGCTTCGGCTGAAGTTGTCCTTGTGTTAATGGTTATGTAGGCTACTAACTTCAGTATGATGGCAATAACATTTTTGGTAAGTGTGTCTATAATGTTACGCTAAGCTGATTTTATTTCCGGTGCGGGTCGGCTGTCGGTTCTATTTTAAGCGTGTCGGGTCCGGTGCAGATTTTAATTAGTGCTGTTGTCGGAAAACGGGCTGGACGCTGTTTTAAAGCTACACTGTGTGATATTTTCCCCCATCTAGTGGTAAAAAGGTATATGACCATCCATAGAATATTAGTTTCTCTTCCTCTCAATTCCGATTTCGTTTTAACTCCTACGGTGGCCGATTTAGTCCAAGATTAACATGGCTTCCAGTTCGACCTCGTCCACATTCGTCACGGTCCCATCGAGTGTTAAAACGCCAAAGGCGAAGCTTGAATTTACGGGTATGTCCCTCTTTGGCTAATGTACTTTCAAGATGGAGGGGCAACATGGCGACCCGCATTCAAACCCCTCACCCGTATGTATTTTCAATGGCATATTATAAACTTACGAGAATACTTTATTACTTGAAAGAAGTAAATATACATTAATGAGCACATATATTTTTGAAAGAACTAAGTGTTTTTAGCTAAGAATAAACTAAAAAAGTTACACAGTGTAGCTTTAAGCACTTGCGGGTATGGTCGGGTTTACAAAATCGGACCGTGCAGGACTCTGCGCTGATGGCCATCTTAATTTGAAGGATCCTTGGAAGACAGCCTTCGTTTTGAAGGATACATTGGATGTATCCATCACCATAGATATCCATAATAAAGGCTAGATGTCTTATGGCGGAGTCTCTAACGTCATCACCGGCGGCCATCTTGTCACAGGCAGGGCTCTGTGGTGCCTGATGTAAGGCGAGTGATCTGCACACAAATACTCTTATCTCACTGAAATCATGACGGATTTACAAATGGTTTGGTTTCTTACAAACGTTATGAATGTGGCTATAATTATGGATGCTTGAACAAATTATGAATCATTTTTAATAAGTATGCAGTGTCATAACTACATCTCTGACGTTTATAACAAACCAAACAGTTTGAAAATCGGTAGAAAATTGAGCAAGTTATGGTATGGTAAAAAGTGCAAGCACCCATGAAAAAAATGTTACGAGTGAGCGAACTGACTGTTACAAGATGGCCGCCAGGTGCGGACGTCGACCTCCATTGGCCAGCAGCGCGGACGAGACATCTAGCCTTTATTATGGATATCTATGTCCATCACGGCCTTAAATCCTCCACAATCCTTTAGACACATTTAATTCACAAAAACAAACTGCCGGAAAACGAGTCGTCCTGAGCTTGTCTGAGTTTATGAAATGTAAATGAAATGTAAGACAAAAATAATGTTTTCCGACCTAAAATTGTTTTGCTGTAAATTAAACACTAAACTGCCAATAACTCCGCCCACACGCTCTTCTGATTGGCTGTGATTTTGGACTGATTTGGTTGCGAGTGCGCTTGCAGAGAGACTCCGCCCACACACTCTTCTGATTGGCTGTGATTTTGGATTGATTTGGTTGCGAGTGCAGTGCGCTTGCAGAGAGACTCCGCCCACACGTTCTTCTGATTGGCTGTAATTTTGGATTGATTTGATTGCGAGTGCAGTGCGCTTGCAGAGAGACTCCGCCCACACGCTCTTCTGATTGGCTGTAATTTTGGATTGATTTGATTGCGAGTGCAGTGCGCTTGCAGAGAGACTCCGCCCACACGCTCTTCTGATTGGCTGTGATTTTGGATTGATTTGATTGCGAGTGCAGTGCGCTTGCAGAGAGACTCCGCCCACACGTTCTTCTGATTGGCTGTAATTTTGGATTGATTTGATTGCGAGTGCAGTGCGCTTGCAGAGAGACTCCGCCCACACGTTCTTCTGATTGGCTGTGATTTTGGATTGATTTGGTTGCGAGTGCAGTGCGCTTGCAGAGAGACTCCACCCACACGTTCTTCTGATTGGCTGTAATTTTGGATTGATTTGGTTGCGAGTGCAGTGCGCTTGCAGAGAGACTCCGCCCACACACTCTTCTGATTGGCTGTGATTTTGGATTGATGTGGTTGCGAGTGCTGTGTGCTTGCAGAGAGACTCCGCCCACACGTTCTTCTGATTGGCTGTGATTTTGGATTGATTTGATTGCGAGTGCAGTGCGCTTGCAGAGAGACTCCGCCCACACGTTCTTCTGATTGGCTGTAATTTTGGATTGATTTGATTGCGAGTGCAGTGCGCTTGCAGAGAGACTCCGCCCACACGCTCTTCTGATTGGCTGTGATTTTGGATTGATTTGATTGCGAGTGCAGTGCGCTTGCAGAGAGACTCCGCCCACACGCTCTTCTGATTGGCTGTGATTTTGGATTGATTTGATTGCGAGTGCAGTGCGCTTGCAGAGAGACTCCGCCCACACGCTCTTCTGATTGGCTGTGATTTTGGATTGATTTGGTTGCGAGTGCAGTGCGCTTGCAGAGAGACTCCACCCACACGCTCTTCTGATTGGCTGTGATTTTGGATTGATTTGGTTGCGAGTGCAGTGCGCTTGCAGAGAGACTCCGCCCACACACTCTTCTGATTGGCTGTGATTTTGAATTGATTTGATTGCGAGTGCAGTGCGCTTGCAGAGAGACTCCGCCCACACACTCTTCTGATTGGCTGTAATTTTGGATTGATTTGATTACGAGTGCAGTGCGCTTTCAGAGAGACTCCGCCCACACGCTCTTCTGATTGGCTGTAATTTTGGATTGATTTGATTGCGAGTGCAGTGCGCTTGCAGAGAGACTCCGCCCACACGCTCTTCTGATTGGCTGTAATTTTGGATTGATTTGATTGCGAGTGCACAGCGCTTGCAGAGAGACTCCGCCCACACGCTCTTCTGATTGGCTGTGATTTTGGATTGATTTGATTGCGAGTGCAGTGCGCTTGCAGAGAGACTCCGCCCACACGCTCTTCTGATTGGCTGTGATTTTGGATTGATTTGATTGCGAGTGCAGTGCGCTTGCAAAGAGACTCCGCCCACACGCTCTTCTGATTGGCTGTGATTTTGGATTGATTTGGTTGCGAGTGCAGTGCGCTTGCAGAGAGACTCCGCCCACACACTCTTCTGATTGGCTGTGATTTTGAATTGATTTGATTGCGAGTGCAGTGCGCTTGCAGAGAGACTCCGCCCACACGCTCTTCTGATTGGCTGTAATTTTGGATTGATTTGATTACGAGTGCAGTGCGCTTTCAGAGAGACTCCGCCCACACGCTCTTCTGATTGGCTGTAATTTTGGATTGATTTGATTGCGAGTGCAGTGCGCTTGCAGAGAGACTCCGCCCACACGCTCTTCTGATTGGCTGTAATTTTGGATTGATTTGATTGCGAGTGCAGTGCGCTTGCAGAGAGACTCCGCCCACACTCTCTTCTGATTGGCTGTGATTTTGAATTGATTTGATTGCGAGTGCACAGCGCTTGCAGAGAGACTCCGCCCACACGCTCTTCTGATTGGCTGTAATTTTGAATTGATTTGATTGCGAGTGCACAGCGCTTGCAGAGAGACTCCGCCCACACTTCTGATTGGCTGTGATTTTTGATTGATTTTAATCGCGTCTCGTGTCGCATCTGTTTTGGACAGGGTGTTGTGAAATTTTTAAGCTGCTTTTGGTGTCACCTATGAACTGTTTTATTGAAAAGAGCTGCATGTGGCAGATGCTTTTAACCAAAGCGACTTATATTGCATTGAAGGTGTACAATTTATTAGTCCATGCATTCCCCGGGAATGCGAGTGTCATTGTGAAAGAGTGAACGACAGCGCATTTCTGGGATGAAATTAAATCCAAATGTGCGTGTGCACGGATGTTTTTCATCCCGTGTTTATGTGAATGTGTGTTTCTCACCATGTAGGGCTCTTGTCCCGGTTGGCATTGTGGGCAGGGTTGGCAACTGCTGATTGTGTAGTTGTAAAACTCATTTTCTCCACAGCTCGTGTACTCGGCACTCACAAAAGACATGCTGGACACCTGCAAACAACACACATGCACACACACACACACACACAGATTTATTACTTAAGCAAACAATGCAACCTGGTTAACTTCAGACTGATTTTAATTTCTTGAGCTTTGATAATGAGCTGTGGACTGAATGACTGCTGTGATGAATTATGAATAGACCAGCTTGAGAAATCCTAAAGTTTGAGGATTTTAAGGTTGGAGTAGGGGAGAGCGACACAACCTAACGCTTTTAGACTTTCTACGTTTGTGTAAATCCACTTGGGGTTCAGAGTATTTATTGTTTCCCACATTAATTGCACACATGTCTAGTACATTTATGTGGTTTTGTTTCATTAATACAGTGTTTACTTTTTTCTTGATTTACCCCGAAAGAATGGAAGTGAAATGTGACAACATAGGTGAAGTACATTAACATGACCACAGCTTAAAATGTGACCTGATATAATCAAAAAAATATACAAGACAAACTAAAATATTTTGTCAACAAAATACAATCATTAACTTTTTAAAATAAAATAATGGCATTTTTTAGTCATTAAAAATATAAGCATTTTTGAGTTTGACTACAAACACATCACTAAATACAGCATAGTTCAAAAAATAATAATAATGAATAATTTCTGAACATTAACTCTCAGTCATTCACCCTTGGTTTCTCAAAAGAATTCATAAAAGTATAGAATATAATGGGATATTTCTAATAGGGGCTCATTGTAACCCCATCTGCACATCTGGGATGTAAATCTCTGCTCGTGTCTTCTGCTGTTAGATCAGCATTAAAGTACGATCTCAACTGATAAATAACAGATAGAAGATTACAATAATATCGGATTTGTCTTATTTTAAATAAACACAAAGATGAAAACTAAACTTAAGTAAGAAATGTACTTTTGCTATGGTTAAATACATGTTCTGTAATATCTTCCAGAGATTTTTTAATTTTGGCGCAATTTTTTCTCTAAATAATGTTGATTTGGCAACTAGTAAATACTCTGAGTTTGGTCATTCTGGCATGTGTGGAAAGGGTTAAAACGTGTGTTAAAACTAACCCCGCGTAAGTCTCTCAGACAGAGAGATTGATTGCCGTGTGGTTGTTAGGGTCTCCTGTAGTGCTCATTAATTCATTAACTAACGTTAACTAACGGGACATTGTTGCATGAAGTGTTTTTAACAATAGCTGCCACAAGAATGTGAGTTTATTGAGATCTAGTTACGTCAGTGACAAGCGTATCGCGCTTCCAAACCAAATAATAGAGTGTGAAGCTCAAAGTCAGACGCATCGCTCTCAGCCGTCCTCCTCCGGTTTCATTTCCCCAAACATAAATTACGTTCATTTGGATGTGAATTGAGGTGAAACAACAAGTTTGTTGTTTGTGGATTTTGGCTTTGTCACCCTCACAGGCATTTCAACACTCTCGCTCCCTCGTTTGCTTTTGCTACAAGCTGTGAATTAGCACACGGGAAGCGTTTGGCCGCTATAACTCAACACAGATCGACAAACAGATGAATCACGGCAGATTCAATGAGCTGCCAAACTCTGCGACTGAAGCAGGAATGTAATAAAATGTGTGGGCGGAGCTGGATGTTGATTGGCTCTGGCTGAATGAGATGCTTTGTGGTTAAGCTCCAGTTCACAGGATGAGTTTAATGTGTACATGCGGATCTGCTCACAATCCCTGGGCGAAACAATTAGAAATGCTCTATATTACAACAGAGTCATTCTGAGTCAAATCAACCGAATTTCGGTAACTTCTCCGGCTTCAATTTTGTTAATATTTTTTTCTGGTCAAAGACAAACATTAATAGTGATGAAAGCCAAAATATTAAACCTGTAGTAAATCTTCCATTTTGTAGAGGTAGGGTCAAAATGGCGATTTTTACCTGAGATTTGGAGCCGAATCACAGGGGTGTAAACATGACTTTAGAAAGATGGCAGCATCATTATTTTATTTTCACACAGAGATTGGCAGGTCCATTAGTAAAATATGTTGACTTCAGCAATCTGTGTTGCATTATATCCCAACGGTGACCGACCAAAAATGGGAAAAAAGCACTTCTTGTGTTTCTTTGCCTCAAGTTTGCATGCCTGTAACTCAAGAAGTACTAAAGATATCTTAATATCCTTTTAAATTCTGGTTCTTAACAAACTTTTATTTTGGTATTCTCATTTTAAAGGCCCTTGATGGCTCAACCCCAGAGATATGGAGATCTTAAAGCGGCTCCATGAGTAAATCGGTCAATTGGAAACATTTTCAAATGGTCAAAAAGCAACTGACCCACATTTTGTTTTTGGCCATTTGAAAATGTTGACAATTTTATACACTTTGCACACAGCTGACACCTTTTTCTTTTAAAGAGGAATATCTGAAGAACAAATAATGTAAAAACTAGAAATGTAGCTCTTTTTTTCTATCAACACTTTTGCTTGGCATATACCTGTCTGAGTGCAATAAATGTAATTTTTCCAAAGTTTGCATGCCTGTAACTCAAAAAGCATTCAAGATATCTTAATATCCTTCTAGATTCTCTTTCTTAATAAACTTTCCTCTTGACATCTTCATTTTCAAGGCTGTATATATTTCAGTCCCATAGATATTGGGACCCCAATGTGACTCCATGTCCAAATTGTTCAGTGATTGAAAACCAAACGTGGTTCACTTTCCCCACAGCTCATACTTATTTCATTTAAAGAGGAGTGTCTGATGAATGAATAGAGGGAAACAAGAGGGGAACATTTCTAAAAATTGCATAAAACATAACATAACATAAAATTGGTTGAGGCACATTAACATGCTCTTAAATGTGTATTTATAAGAATTTATATTTGAATCAGTTTCAGGGATATTTGGAAGATGGGATTGGGTTCATTTTAATTTTGATTGAGCCATATAGGGCCTTAAAAATTAAGATATCTAAAAAAAAAAGTTTGATAGGAACAAGAATCTAAAATGACATTAAGATATCTTTCTAACTTCTCGAATTAAAGACACTCAGAGAGGCGTGTTGTGTTTAATTGTTTCCATAGACGGAAACAAGATACATTTATAGATTCATAGTTATTTGTTCTTCAGACATTCTTATTTAAACACAGTAACTCAGATGTTTAAAATGTTACCTACATTTGGTTCTTGACCATTGAAAACGGGTAAAATTTGGTCATGGAGTCACATTAAGGTCCCGATATCTATGGGATTGAACTATATAGGATCTTGAAAATGAAGATTTCAATAGGAAAGTTTATTAAGAATGAGAATCTAGAAGGATATTAAAAGATAAAAAAGTATCAGCTGTGTGCAAAGTGACCCACATTTGGTTTTTGACCTCTGAAAATTTGTCCAATTGACCGATTTTACTTATGGAGCTGCTTTAAAAGCTCCATATCTCAGGGATTGAGCCATCGAGGGCCTTTAAAATGGAGATAGCAAAATAAAAGTTTGTTAAGAACCAGAATCTAAAAGGATATTAAGATATATGTAATACTTCTTGAGTTACAGGCATGCAAACTTGAGGCAAAGAAACACAAGAAGTGCTTTTTTCCCATTTTTGGTCGGTCACCGTTGGGATAAAATGCAACACAGATTGCTGAAGTCAACAGATTTCACTAATAGACCTGTCAATCTCTGTGTGAAAATAAAATAATGATGCTGCCATCTTTCTAAAGTCATTTTTAACCCCCTGTAATTTGGCTCCAAAATCATTTTGGTGGAAATCGCCATTTTGACCCTACCTCTACAAAACAGAGATTTACTCAGTCAATATACAACCATTACATTTAATATTTCGGCTTTCAACACTATTTCTGTTTATCTTTCTACAGAAGAAATATTAACAAAATCAAACATAGTTGAGTTGGAATAACCCAACAGGCAAATCATACATCCTCAATAGTGGTGCACGTTACATAATGGATGAAGTAGTTGCATGTTTTAACACATTTCTAGCTCAAGTCATGTTTAGTTATACATCTCTTTTCACAATACATATCGTTTCAGAGTGATTCACTGCAAAAAAATGATTTTCCTTCTTTGATATTTTGTACTAGAAAACGACACAAACATACATCATTGTGCGAAATATTTGTCTGGTTGTGCATAGAGTAGACTTGAATATGTTCTAGATCATTAGACGCGACATCATTGTGCTTTGTAAGTCGCTCTATAGGCACTGACTGAACATCTGGGCGGCGAAGCGGCACGTTTGCAGCCTTTGGTTTCATGGTATAACGCTCTAGATGTTATGAAATGGCAGCAGTTTTCCCTTCAACAAAGGCTCAATTGACACTAAGGGCCGATTTAGTCATAATAAGCGGGATTATACAGATCTCCTCTCACTTGCAGTTAACCTGTCGTTTGAGTATCTCACAGCTCTTTGGAAGGGCATTAAAAGCCTATCATTAAGACGCTACGCAGAGAAATTAAGTTCTGGGAAGGCAGCCAGACAGATTCGGTGTTGCAAACATGAAGGAGGTGGGCGAGCGCAGCGGAGACAGATTAACATGACGCTCAAAGACGCCTTTGTAGTCGCTTTTGGATGTTGTTTGGATTAATCGGGCGGTTGTTGTCCCGGCTCGATCTGGTGGGGATGGTGGGACTTACCAGCAGAAGAGGCAGGAGGCATGATTGGGTCTGTCCTCCTTTCTGGCCCATTTTGTTGTCTTCCACCATGAGGAGGTCTGCCAAGAGAGAAAGACGTGAAAACTGATGAACTGAGGGAATTGAGCGGTTGCATTTAAACACAAACCCTGTCAGTTCAGACATCTAAACACTCTTAAATCAAGATGCATTTACTGGAGATGCAAAATGACTGAAGAACTCAAATTTGATATATTTTTAGGTAATCAGATTTTAATATCTTGTGTCATTTTGCTTTTTGA
Source organism: Gobio occitaniae (assembly GCA_033150135.1). NCBI lineage: Eukaryota > Metazoa > Chordata > Actinopteri > Cypriniformes > Gobionidae > Gobio > Gobio occitaniae. Next base: position 82,061 of record JARQWZ010003714.1, read on the forward strand.
GTAAATGTATCTTGATTTAATCAATTAGCTGTAACCCTTTTTTTGAGAAGTTATAGAGAAGATATTGCACTTCAAAAAATTAAAGTGCAAAAAAGTGCGAAAGAAAATATATATTGACAGAATAATTTGGCCCCTAGAATTGCTAGAAAATCAAAGCCATATGTCCAACCAAGTTTTTAGTTATTAATGCTAACTAAAATAATAATAATTCTGTTAATTTAAATGAATCTGCAATAAAATGAAATATTATTTGAAAAACTTAACGCAAAAATTTGAAATGTTAAAATGGCAACAAAATTATTAACTGGAAATAAAAAAAGACTAAAATAAATTTAACCTAAATTGCATTATTTAAAAATAATAATAAATTGACAACATAATGAAACTTAAATAAAAACTTTTGAAAATGGCTTTCGAATGAGACCGAATTTATGATTATTACTAAAATATGTAATTGGGAAAAAGGCAATAAATAAAGCACACCAAGACACTGATAAGAATGATTAGATATTTTGTATTAAAAAGTAAGAAAATACGTTTTGCAGTGAGCACGTGTGCTTCTACGCTTCTAACTAGGGATGTCAATTTACATACATTTCCATAATCGAGCGATGTTTAAAATCAATCAATTGATTAATCTTCAACACAGAATAGATGTCGCTCTGGGACCATTTTTGGGATTTCCACCTGGATTTTGCCTAAATTGAAAAGCTTCACATGCCCACATACACTTAGAGCTGCACAATTAATCGAATTTGTAAACATGATTACAATTACGGATGCCAAAATTATGTAAACGTTCAATAAAATGTAATGGCAATTACGAAAAAAAAGTCATTATTAGTATTATTCTGAAGTATTATTCTGTGTACTTAATATGTGTTTTTTTTCTTTCTTTCTACAGGTTATCTTAAGTTTTTTCCCCATTGTTTTTATTTTTATTTTTATAATACCATGCATATTTTTACTTTTTTATTTATTTAAAGAAACCAAACCAATGTATATTTGCCTTTTGAGGCTTGATGCTATAGAATAATCGCAATTACAATTTCAAGGGAATAATCGACAATTATGATTTATGTCATAATTGTGCAGCCCTACATACAGTGTCTCTAAATACACAATACTGGTGTCATTTTACCAGCTTTTAAATTCGTTGACATATTAGAAGTGCTCTATTTAAATTTTAATAGTGAGAAAAAAAAGTGGTCTGTAAAATCATCGTACATAACAGATACACTTGTGCCATATTTCGTTAAAAAAAGGTCTTGTTTTGGTTTGTAACTTCGTGAAACATTAGTAAATCATATCTTTATTTATAGCAGGCGGTCTCGAACGAGCCCATACATTACATAAAGTGTAAATGGCAGAAAATGATCAGTACTTTTTTCCATTTTTCTACAGATTTATCATAGGACTGTAGTCCATGTGTGTATTAGTTTAGCAGTTTTGAACTGCATTACTGAAAGCAAACACAGTTGTTGTGATGTGATTTATGACCTCTGAATGATACATCTTATGAGGAACTAAATAAAAACATCCATCAGAGCGACGGTGATTAAATATGAGACAAACAACAGATGACACACACACACACACACACTGCGTACAAGGATGCTCTTCCTCAGAGTTTCTGTCTTGTTTTACAGCAAAAATATCGAAACATTGCCTTAACTGTCACCGTCCCGCTGGTGATCTTTTTTTGATCGCCTTTTTTCCACATCATATATTTGAGTAATTATCATAAATTAGGTATCATTTGAAAGCTTACAAACTCAAAATTCATCCTGGGTAAACTGTTTGGAAATCAGACGTTGTGTTACCATGGAAATGGTACTCTAAATTCTTCTACCGGGCTCCTCCCCCTAGCGAGTGGTGTCATGTTTCATATTACAAAATGTATTTTTAACTACTTTATAATCAAAATCTTTTCTAATCTTGACAAAACACATATCGTCGGAAAGGTCTGAGTCTCAAGGGTCCATATTTGGTGACTGTTTTGTAATGGAAGTGATATTTGGACAGAAATTTACAGGAAAATGGAAAAAAAAAAAACTATCAATGGAATGTGACACCCGGTGGCTATTTGTGGTACAGCGCCTAAACAAAATCTCATGGGGACTTCAATTTTTGTGATATCAACTTCAAATTTGGAACACAACTTGGTTAGACATATGGCTTTGATTTTATAGTAAAATATTTTTTGTAAAAATATATATTTTATATAAAATAAAAATATTGATATTAAATTTAACTTTTTCATACTTTCATATTTTGAAATGCTTTCACTTCAACAATAATCTGCTGAGTGTCTTCTTTAAAACAAGACCATTATTGAATTACAGCCCTTTAAGTTTGGATAGTGCATTTTCATGACTATTCTCAAAAAGGGGGGTGACAGTTAAGGGGTTTTAAATCAAGATGCACGGAGAAGCAAAATGACTGTAGATATTGGAAAATGTAGTCATGTGTTCTTATTTGAAGCATAAATTAAACGTTTTGTTTTGGTTTGTGCTGTTAAAGGTCGAGACCCGCTGCTGTAATGCATGACAGTCGGCCGTTCATTGCACTAATGCCTCATGGTTTGGTGAACCTGAGGCGTTTACGGTGTGTTATAGGGGCACTGCTGTCATCTGAACTCACCCGCATCAACTCAAACGCTTCGCTTTTACTCACTTCAGCCCCCATGTGGGAGAGCAGGAGGAGATACACACACACACACAAAGAGAGGCAGATTCAGCTCCACACTGATAAAATCACGTGTGTAGAGTTTACTTGAGATAACAAAGACACACACTGCATCGTTATCAATATCAGCGGAAAACTGATTATATATCATACGGGTTTAGTGAGGATAGACACAGTGCTGCTGTAACGGTGTGTCAATTCTGCACCAGTGGTATTTTTAACTAAATTTATATCTGAGAACAGCAGAGTAGACCAATCACAACAGACTGGGTCAATTGACCAATCAGAGCAGAGTAGATCAATCACAACAGACTGGGTCGTCTGGCCAATCAGAGCAGAGTAGACCAATCACAACAGACTGGGTCAATTGACCAATCAGAGCAGAGTAGATCAATCTCAACAGACTGGGTCGTCTGACCAATCAGCGCAGAGTAGATCAATCACAACAGACTGGGCCGTCTGACCAATCAGAGCAGAGTAGATCACTCACAACAGACTGGGCCGTCTGACCAATCAGAGCAGAGTAGATCACTCACAACAGACTGGGCCGTCTGACCAATCAGAGCAGAGTAGATCAATCACAACAGACTGGGTCAATTGACCAATCAGAGCAGAGTAGATCAATCACAACAGACTGGGCCGTCTGACCAATCAGAGCAGAGTAGATCAATCACAACAGACTGGGTCGTCTGACCAATCAGAGCAGAGTAGATCAATCACAACAGACTGGGTCGTCTGACCAATCAGAGCAGAGTAGATCAATCACAACAGACTGGGTCAATTGACCAATCAGAGCAGAGTAGATCAATCACAACAGACTGGGTCGTCTGACCAATCAGAGCAGAGTAGATCAATCACAACAGACTGGGTCAATTGACCAATCAGAGCAGAGTAGATCAATCACAACAGACTGGGTCGTCTGTCCAATCAGAGCAGAGTAGATCAATCACAACAGACTGGGCCGTCTGTCCAATCAGAGCAGAGTAGATCAATCACAACAGACTGGGCCGTCTGACCAATCAGAGCAGAGTAGATCACTCACTACAGACTGGGCCGTCTGGCCAATCAGAGCAGAGTAGATCACTCACTACAGACTGGGCCGTCTGGCCAATCAGAGCAGAGTAGATCAATCACAACAGACTGGGTCATCTGACCAATCAGAGCAGAGTAGATCAATCACAACAGACTGAGCCATCTGGCCAATCAGAGCAGAGTAGATCACTCACAACAGACTGGGCCGTCTGACCAATCAGAGCAGAGTAGATCACTCACAACAGACTGAGCCATCTGGCCAATCAGAGCAGAGTAGATCACTCACAACAGACTGGGCCGTCTGGCCAATCAGAGCAGAGTAGATCACTCACAACAGACTGAGCCATCTGGCCAATCAGAGCAGAGTAGATCACTCACAACAGACTGGGCCATCTGGCCAATCAGAGCAGAGTAGATCACTCACAACAGACTGAGCCATCTGGCCAATCAGAGCAGAGTAGATCACTCACAGCAGACTGGGCCATCTGGCCAATCAGAGCAGAGTAGATCACTCACAACAGACTGAGCCATCTGGCCAATCAGAGCAGAGTAGATCACTCACAACAGACTGGGTCGTCTGGCCAATCAGAGCAGAGTAGATCACTCACAACAGACTGAGCCATCTGGCCAATCAGAGCAGAGTAGATCACTCACAACAGACTGAGCCATCTGGCCAATCAGAGCAGAGTAGATCAATCACAAGAGACTGGGCCGTCTGGCCAATCAGAGCAGAGTAGATCACTCACAACAGACTGGGTCGTCTGGCCAATCAGAGCAGAGTAGATCAATCACAACAGACTGAGCCATCTGGCCAATCAGAGCAGAGTAGATCACTCACAACAGACTGGGCCGTCTGGCCAATCAGAGCAGAGTAGATCAGTCACTACAGACTGGGCCGTCTGGCCAATCAGAGCAGAGTAGATCACTCACAACAGACTGAGCCATCTGGCCAATCAGAGCAGAGTAGATCAGTCACTACAGACTGGGCTGTCTGGCCAATCAGAGCAGAGTAGATCACTCACAACAGACTGAGCCATCTGGCCAATCAGAGCAGAGTAGATCACTCACAACAGACTGGGCCATCTGGCCAATCAGAGCAGAGTAGATCAATCACAACAGACTGGGCCGTCTGGCCAATCAGAGCAGAGTAGATCACTCACAACAGACTGGGTCGTCTGGCCAATCAGAGCAGAGTAGATCAATCACAACAGACTGGGTCGTCTGGCCAATCAGAGCAGAGTAGATCAATCACAACAGACTGGGCCATCTGGCCAATCAGAGCAGAGTAGATCACTCACAACAGACTGGGTCGTCTGGCCAATCAGAGCAGAGTAGATCAATCACAACAGACTGGGCCATCTGGCCAATCAGAGCAGAGTAGATCACTCACAACAGACTGGGTCGTCTGGCCAATCAGAGCAGAGTAGATCAATCACAACAGACTGGGTCGTCTGGCCAATCAGAGCAGAGTAGATCAATCACAACAGACTGGGTCGTCTGGCCAATCAGAGCAGAGTAGATCAATCACAACAGACTGGGTCGTCTGGCCAATCAGAGCAGAGTAGACCAATCACAACAGACTGGGCTGTCTGGCCAATCAGAGCAGAGTAGATCACTCACTACAGACTGGGCCGTCTGACCAATCAGAGCAGAGTAGATAAATTACAACAGACTGGGCCGTCTGGCCAATCAGAGCAGAGTAGATCAATCACAACAGACTGGGTCGTCTGGCCAATCAGAGCAGAGTAGATAAATTACAACAGACTGGATCATCTGACCAATCAGAGCAGAGTAGATAAATTACAACAGACTGGATCATCTGACCAATCAGAGCAGAGTAGATCAATCTCAACAGACTGGGTCGTCTGGCCAATCAGAGCAGAGTAGATCAATCACAAGAGACTGGGTCAATTGACCAATCGGAGCAGAGTAGATCAATGACAACAGACTGGGCCATCTGGCCAATCAGAGCAGAGTAGATCAATCACAACAAACTGGGCCATCTGGCCAATCAGAGCAGAGTAGATCAATCACAACAGACTAAGCCATCTGGCCAATCAGAGAAGAGTAGATCAATCACAACAGACTGGGCCATCTGGCCAATCAGAGTAGGCTCTCAGAAAGGAGGGGTTTGAAGAGACATGTAAACCTGTAGGAGACTCCCAAAACAAAATGAGGAATCTTTAAAATAGCATAATAAGGGCACTAAAAACGAATAAAAAGTGCATTTTATTCAAATTACTTGAAATAAAAGCAGAATAAATGTGGAATATTTGCTGTAACCGCACGAGGCACTTTCCTCTGATGAGCACAAAACAACCGGCGCTCGTCTGCTACCCCTTCATCACGGAGAGAGATCACGCTATTCCTGCAGGAAACCACTGTGCCCCTGAACCCCTCGGCTCATTATCTGACAAAACGAACACACACACACACACACACGCCCAAGACGCTTTCATCAGAATCCAGATCCAGCGCTTCTCTCTCCACACGCCGGGCTGGAATGCACCTCGCTCCAAACACAAGCGCGCTCACCAAAGCTGCCCGGACTTGCCTCTGTTTGAAAGCCGACCGCAGACTCGCCGCCCCGGGTTATTAATCTTATAACGACCACATAATCTAAGATAAATACACAGAGTATCATTATCCTTATCATTAACTGCCCTGAAATATCTGTTCCTAGGGGAAGGGGGAAGGCGAGGATATTATTACGTCCAAAACGCCTCGCTCGTTTCCCATCTAATGTTCTTAGAAACCGTTATTTCTGAATGTTCTCTAAGATGAACGTCCAACTAAAGTAAAAAGGTCCATGAATGATGTAAATCTATCAAAGACCTGCCCAGCAGACAAATCTATATATTGATACCATTCCCATTAAAGCTACACTATGTAACTTTTCCGTCCGCTAGAGGTTGCCTGTTCAAAACAAAGGTGTAGTTTGATGGTGTCACATTTGAGCACAGAATCTTGGGACATGTGGGACTTTTATTATGACAGTCGCCTCATGAGCAGCGGGACTTTTATTATGACATAGTCGCCTCGCGAGCAGCAGGACTTTTATTATGACAGTCGCCTCATGAGCAGCGGGACTTTTATTATGACACAGTCGCATCGCGAGCAGCAGGACTTTTATTATGTACAATTATTATGTTTATGTACAAACTGTGTATTTACAATGTTAAAGGAAAACGCCGAATTTTTGTGACTTTATCTTATTCCCCGTATCCCCCAGAGTTAGATAAGTCTATACACACCATTCTCATCTCCGTGCTATAACTCTGTCTGACGCACCCACCGCTAGCCTAGCTTAGCACAAAGACTGGACATAAATGGCTCCAGCTAGCCTAGCTTAGCACAAAGACTGGATGTAATTGGCTCCAGCTAGCCTAGCTTAGCACAAAGACTGGATGTAACTGGCTCCAGCTAGCCTACTGCTCAATAACAGACAAAATAACGCCAACATTTTCCTATTTACATGTTGTGTTGTGTGTAGTTTCATCGTGTACTAAGGCCGACGGAAAATGAAAAGTTGTGATTTTCTAGGCCGGTATGGCAGGAACTATACTCTCATTTCTGAGTAATAATCAAGAGCTGTGAGCCGTCCCATGAGTGCAGCGGCGGAATGATATTACACAGCGCCTGAAAATAGGCCAACTTCTGTCAACATAACAAACATGACAATCTGCTTACACAGAGAGTGTGCTGGGACTATTTTCAGGCGCTGTGTAATATCATTGCGCCGCTGCACTCATGGTATTGAGCAGTAGGCTAGCTGGAGCCATTTACCTCCAGTCTTTGTGTTAAGCTAGGCTAGCTGGAGCCATTTACCTCCAGTCTTTGTGCTAAGCTAGGCTAGCTGGAGCCATTTACCTCCAGTCTTTGTGCTAAGCTAGGCTAGCTGGAGCCATTTACCTCCAGTCTTTGTGCTAAGCTAGGCTAGCTGGAGCCATTTACCTCCAGTCTTTGTGCTAAGCTAGGCTAGCGGTGGGTGCGTCAGACAGAGTTATGGCACGGAGATGAGAATGGTGTGTATGGACTTATCTAACTCTGGGGGATTCAGCGAATAAGCTAAAGTCCAAAAAAGTTGACGTGTTCCCTTAAATTGGTTGACAACAAAAAAATATTCCTATTAGGAATAAACTGCCTGGTTTTTGAACTGTGCAGAGCTGTAGCTGAATAGTTAGGCCAACTTTGCTACTGTATTTTAATGTTGGTCATGATGGTGGTCAGGGTTGCCAACTCTCACGCATTTGGCTTTCAGACTCTCACTCTCCCAACTTAATCTCACGCCAAATTGCCAAACCTGCTTTTGATATAAAACAAAGTCTAAGCTTTTAATTTTTTTCAAAGTTTTAATGCGAAATTCAAACAATAAACAGCGTTTTGGCGCTAATGTGGCACAACAGTTAAAGCCAGAGGCGTTGAAAAACAGAGTCGCGACATGACATTGATTATTACGTCAACCATATTTACAGGATCGTTTTATAATGAAGAGTGATGGAGATGCAACATCGTTAATATTAATGTTAATGTTTTTCTTGTATTTAGCCCTCATTGCTTACTAATTTGTCACACTCATACTCATTAGTGGTCAAATGTGACCATACACCTTAACTATTTTTCAATTAAATAAATGTTCTATATTTTAGTTCAATAATATTTATTGAAAATTTTGAGGAGATCTTTTGGTACTAAATACTATTTGTGCAATAATTATGGTCCATTAATGACAACTTAAAATATTTGTATTCTAATATTTTTCTTATGTATATTACAATTAGTGTAGTAATTAAGGTTAAAATAGAGAATTCTGAGAATTAGAGTCATCTTGTGGCTGGAAAAATAATAATTTTCATATGTAAAGCCATTACGCACTGGTGCCTGTATGGCTCTTTAATACATATACATGTATCTAATCTAGTTGCTCAAAAAAGTATTGCAGTTTTGCATTTTCATAAATATTTAGATATGATCAAACACTAGATTTCTTTAAATGTGAAATTTTAAAACGTTAATAACTTGCATCCTAATATTTTTAATGATACTCATATAAGCACACACAAGTGAATATTAATGAATGCGAGCACATCTAATTAAACCCAAGAAACGTTGAAAATAGTGCTAAGGCAAACTTATGTTCCCTTATATGTACAGTAGGCTATACACATATGAATTGATACTGAATCAAGATCGAAATCAAAATTGTGGTGGTGCTTGGTATAAAAAGTTTGAGAACCAATGATCTATGCTAAGCTATGCTAGAAAATCACAACTTTTAGTTTTCCGTCGATCTTTGTGCACGATGTAACTACAGAAGAGTCAAGCTTTAAATAGGAGAAATATGGAAACTCTTTGGTCATTTTTTGAGCGAGATGCTAACGGTCTAATCAGATTCAATGATCTATGCTAAGCTATGCTAAAAGTGCAGACCCGGAGATCGGCTGAATGGATTCAAAAACGGTAAAACTCAACTGTTCAACTCTAGAGGATACGGAAAATGAGCCTATTTTCAAAAATAGTGGCGTGTTCCTTTAATACACAAGAGTTTCTGAAAAATCTCGGAACGTTCAAAACATTTAAAAAATGTTTCTTGGCTATTCAAACGTTAAAGCTACACTGTGTAACTTTTTTAGTTTATTCTTAGCTAAAAACACTTAGTTCTTTCAAAAATATATGTACTCATTAATGTATATTTACTTCTTTCAAGTAATAAAGTATTCTCGTAAGTTTATAATATGCCATTGTCAGAGATGTATAGTAACGAAGTAGAACTACTTCACTACTGTACTTAAGTACTAAAAGGCAGTATCTGTACTTTACTAGAGTATTATTTTTTTCTCCTACTTCCACTTTTACTTCAGTACATATTTTCGATGAGTTTAATACTTTTACTCCGATATTTTTTTTATGTGCAGCATCGTTACTCGTTACAATTAGAAAAATGTTACGAATCATTCCATTCCAAACCCACATTACCGCGCATGAGAGAGAGAGAGAGAGAGAGAGAGAGAGAGAGAGAGAGAGAGAGAGAGAGCGCGCGCGAGAGTGCGAGAGAGAGAGAGAGAGAGAGCGCGCGAGAGTGCGAGAGAGAGAGAGCGCGCGAGAGACAGAGCGCGCGAGAGAGAGAGCCCCGCGAGCGCGCATTCACTGTCTTTAAAACAACACGAGCGTCTTGCGCTCAAAATTGCTCTCTATTTGTTTACATAGTTAATGTGCACTGTGAAGTAACATATACAAAAAATGAACAGCTGTATTTTTATTAACTAAGATTAACAAAGATTAATAAATACTGTAACAAATGTATTGATCATGGTTAGTTTATGTTAGTTATTAGTCTAATACATTAACTAATGTAATGTTAACAAATCAGACCATATTGTAAAGTGTTACAAACAAATAATTTACTCAGAACACCTCTTGAAATGAGAATATAAGTGTGCTTACCCCATTTTTTTTAGTAAGAGTGGTTATAGTAAGATTTAATCTTAATGAACTACAGAATTTTCAGGTTATTTATATGACAATATGTAGAAAAATTACCTACCAACATTGTGATTGTCCTTTAGCTTAATCATTTGGAATAATAAAAACAATATGATGTTCAAACTTTTGACTACTTTCTTTAATAACTACATAACACAATACTTGTACTTTTACTTTCAGTACTTGAGTAGTACATTTTAAAATAAACTACTTGCAATACTTAAGTACAAAAAATGT
>JARQWZ010003714.1:102500-112500 GCA_033150135.1 Gobio occitaniae
ACAGACCAGATAACTTTGAACGAACGTTCTACTAACGTTACGGGATGAAAGTTTTATCGTAACGTTGAGAGAACCTTGCAAGAACGTTCTGAGAAACTTATTACAGACCAGATAACTTTGAACGAACATTCTATTAACGTTACTGGAAGAACATTTGTTTGTAACGATGAGAGAACCTTGCCAGAACGTTTTGAGAACGTTATTACAGACCAGATAACTTTGAACGAACGCTCTATTAACGTTACTGGAAGAACATTTGTTCATAACGTTGAGAGAACCTTGCAAGAACGTTCTGAGAACGTTAATAAAGACCAGATAACATTGAACGAAGGTTCTATTAACGACACGGGAAGAACTTTTGTTTGTAACGATGAGAGAACCTTGCTAGAACGTTCTGAGAACATTATGACAGACCAGATAACTTTGAACGAATGTTCTATTAACGTTACTGGAAGAACTTTTGTTTGCAACGTTGACAGAACCTTGCCAGAACGCTCTGAGAACATTATTACAGACCAGATAACTTTGAACGAACGTTCTATTAACGTTACTGGAAGAATGTTTGTTTGTAACGTTGACAGAACCTTGCCAGAACGCTCTGAGAACGTTATTACAGACCAGATAACTTTGAACGAACGTTCTACTAACGTTACTGGAAGAATGTTTGTTTGTAACGTTGACAGAACCTTGCCAGAACGCTCTGAGAACGTTATTACAGACCAGATAACTTTGAACGAACGTTCTACTAACGTTACTGGAAGAATGTTTGTTTGTAACGTTGACAGAACCTTGCCAGAACGCTCTGAGAACGTTATTACAGACCAGATAACTTTGAACGAACGTTCTACTAACGTTACGGGATGAAAGTTTTATCGTAACATTGAGAGAACCTTGCCAGAACATTCTGAGAACATTATGACAGACCAGATAACATTGAATGAACGTTCTATCAACGTTACTGGAAGAATATTTGTTTGAAACATTGAGAGAACCTTGCCAGAACGTTCTGAGAACATTATTAAAGTGTACACTCTCTCTCAGTGTTACCTGCACAGGTGTCTACGGTTCTTTGTCAGGAAAAGTCTGCAGGATGACACAAAACTACAGAACGTATTCCCATCCACAGACAGTGGGATCAGCAGAGTGCATTATGGGCATCGAAGTCCTTTTATCTAGTCATGCACTGATTTTAAAAGAAAAGTTTTAATTGTCATTTGAGATCCAGAAAACGCTGATAATCGATGGTGGAGTGTTGACACGTCCTCATCTCAGCGCGCAGGTTCTGCTCGGCTGACTTCGACACAGGAGCACAAAGGCCCGTGTTTTTCGGCTCTGTAAGGGCGGTTCTGTCTGCATCCTGGCTTTACTGGGAAACACAAACACTCTTCACCTTTTGATGATTTTAATTACAGCTTTTCTATGAAAGCAAGGCAAAGACAGAGAAAAGCCGCGGCGCAGCAGCTGAAGATCTGTGTTGTCTTTTCATGCGACCGCAGCCTTTGATTCCTCACATCGCTCAGACGACCTGACAGCCTCATCAATCATTCGTTTCTCTGCACTGAGGCTTTCTCCTGCTCAAAGTTTGCTTATGCACAAGCCTTTATCCTCCCTTAGGCATTAGAGCTGTGGAAGCCGCTGACGCCATTACTGAGTGCCAGTAGACACGTGTGTGTGTGTGTGTGTGTGTGTGTGTGTTCAGCAAGACCCGACACTTCTGTCTGTCTGAAGCCATGAGCTAACTGTCCAGGTAACATCTCTGTTAAAACGAGACTGAAGTTGCGCTAGTCTTCTCTATAGTGCCGTTTATCCGAGTGAAACGCTTCCCAAACAAGAACAAATGTAGGGCGGGGCTTGATTTTGTTTATCAGAAGTTTACACTGATATGGCTTTAAAACGCACGCAGATAATAAAGTCTCATGATGGTGAGGAACTGCAATGTCACGTGAGCGTGATAGAGATCAGCAAAACCAAACAGATGTTTTGGTACAGGCTCCGCCCTCTTCTGGTTAGGGGGCGGGGAGCAGCAGCTCATTTGCATTTAAAGAGTCATGCACGAAAACAGCATGGTTTTCCTCGCTGGCATTCTGAAGTGCGTTCAACTTTGTCAAGTGGTCGAGGGAACCCTACACCCCTCAACCCATCAAGCAAGTCTACTCAACATGTACACTTCAGGCAGATCCATAGACCACAATGCACCATGTTTGTGACATCACAACATATCGTGCTTAATTTAACCCCCACTTCCCACAACTCTCCAACAGCTCAAGCATACATACAGGCCTATAGAATGTGCATAAAACAAATTCATAAGGATAAAATCAGCTCCATATTGGATTCCAAGTGATCAAGGGCTTAGGGCATTCCATTCCATTTAAAGGGGACCTATTATGGGGACCTTTTTAAATGTCCCCATAATGTAAAATGCGTCTCAGTGTCCCCAGAATCTGTGAAGCTTCAGCTCAAAATACCCCACAGATCATGTATTATACCATGTTGTAAATGTCCATTTTTGAGTGGAAGGAAAAGTTTGCCGTTTACATTTGTGTCTCTTTAAATGCAAATGAGCTGCTGCTCCCCCGCCCCCTATCCAGAAGAGGGCGGAGCCTTACAGCTCGTGCCTCTAATACTCTGCCAAAAACTAAAACTGTCTCCCGCTCTTGTGACATTGCAGCTCTTCATCATCATGAGAGTTTATGATCTGCATGCGTTTTAAAGCCATATAGTGGTTTTCTGAGCACACACACACACACACACACACACACACACACACCCGAAGCACGTGCACAGAAAGCTGTGTGTCAGACGGGACGTCCCGTGAGTATCAAACTAAATTCTCTTTCACTGTTACATACACACAAGAACACAGTCGGTTACGTCTGTGAACGTAAACAGCAGAGAAATAAATAACGTGTATATTAGATCTGTGTATTAAAGTGCTGTATGATAAACAGGGCAGACTGCATACAGATCACTGAGGGGGCGGAGCTATGTGAATAGGGCGTGGTCTATCAGCAGTCGTGGGTGGGGTCTATGTGAATAGGGCGGAGTCCATCAGCAGTTGTGGGCGGGGTCTATGTGCATAGGGCGGAGTCTGTCAGCAGTCATGGGCGGGGTCTATGTGCATAGGGCGGAGTCTGTCAGCAGTCGTGGGCGGGGTCTGTGTGAATAGGGCGTAGTCTGTCAGAAGTTGTGGGCGGGGTCTATGTGAATAGCGTGTAGTCTATCAGCAGTCGTGGGTGGGGTCTATGTGAATAGGGCGGAGTCTGTCAGCAGTCATGGGCGGGGTCTATGTGCATAGGGCAGAGTCTGTCAGCAGTCATGGGCGGGGTCTATGTGCATAGGGCGGAGTCTGTCAGCAGTCGTGGGCGGGGTCTATGTGAATAGGGCGTAGTCTGTCAGAAGTTGTGGACGGGGTCTATGTGAATAGGACGGAGTCCATCAGCAGTTGTGGGTGGGCCTAAGCAAATAGGGCGTAGTCTGTCAGCAGTCATGGGCGGGGTCTATGTGAATAGGGCAGAGTCTGTCAGCAGTCGTGGGCGGGGTCTATGTGAATAGGGCGTAGTCTGTCAGCAGTCGTGGGCAGGGTCTATGTGCATAGGGCGGAGTCTGTTAGCAGTCATGGGCGGGGTCTATGTGCATAGGGCGGAGTCTGTCAGCAGTCGTGGGTGGGGTTTATGTGAATAGGGCGTAGTCTGTCAGCATTCGTGGGCAGGGTCTATGTGCATAGGGCGGAGTCTGTCAGCAGTCATGGGCGGGGTCTATGTGCATAGGGCGGAGTCTATCAGCAGTCGTGGGTGGGGTCTATGTGAATAGGACGGAGTCCATCAGCAGTTGTGGGTGGGCCTAAGCAAATAGGGCGTAGTCTGTCAGCAGTCATGGGCGCGGTCTATGTGTATAGGGCGTAGTCTGTCAGCAGTCATGGGCGCGGTCTATGTGAATAGGGCGTAGTCTGTCAGCAGTCATGGGCGCGGTCTATGTGAATAGGGCGTAGTCTGTCAGCAGTCGTGGGTGGGCCTAAGCAAATAGGGCGGAGTCTGTCAGCAGTCGTGGGCGGGGTCTATGTGAATAGGGCGTAGTCTGTCAGCAGTCGTGGGCAGGGTCTATGTGCATAGGGCGGAGTCTGTCAGCAGTCATGGGCGGGGTCTATGTGCATAGGGCGGAGTCTGTCAGCAGTCGTGGGTGGGGTCTATGTGCATAGGGCGGAGTCTGTCAGCAGTCGTGGGTGGGGTCTATGTGCATAGGGCGGAGTCCGTCAGCAGTCATGGGCGGGGTCTATGTGCATAGGGCGGAGTCTGTCAGCAGTCGTGGGTGGGGTCTATGTGCATAGGGCGGAGTCCGTCAGCAGTTGTGGGTGGGCCTATGCGAATAGGGCGGAGTCCGTCTGCAGTTGTGGGCGGGGTTTATGTGAATAGGGCGGAGTCCATCAGCAGTTGTGGGCGGGCCTATGCGAATAGGGCGTAGTCAGTCAGTAGTCGTGGGCGGAGCCTAAGCATATGTGATGTCACAGAGAAACTGCAAATGGCTTGTTATGAGACACTGCTTATGATTTATGGGGATTAAAAATTTAAAAGATTTTACCATTATAGGGTGGTTTTGTACACACACGACCGACACACATTTATGTCAAACACCATTTAAAAGTGAATTTTGCATAATAGGTCCTTTTTAAACACACTGCAAGGGTTCCGCCAGTCGTGGGCATAACCAATGACGTACATCTGAGTGAACGAGACGGAGGGAAGTTAGTGAGGGAAGGACTTAAACACAGCCAGAGATGAGAAGAGATGTCACTGCAAGAGGGAGGGTCATTCAAGATCACGAGGCACATGAATAAAACAAAGAATGTGAACGGAGGAATTATTCATAATAAATACTGCAATATTCCATTAAAAAATCAGAATTGTCCATTTTGATTCCCTCTTGCACGACATCTCTTCTCTGATGACGAGGGCAGGGCCACCTGTCACTCACATGAGATCCACCAATAGCAAACCACAACCAGCCAATCAATGCCCAACAGACAAAATCAAGCCCCGCCTACATTTGTTCTTGTTTGTGAACCGTTTCACTCGGATATACGGCACTATAGAGAAGAAAAGATGAGTGCAACCTCCATTTCATGCTAACTTTAATAACCTGATGCAGTTTAGCCCCTGCTGGTGGAAATAAGCGTCTCTCTCTCTCTCTCTCTCTCTCTTTAAGGCCATTCAACACTGTTTTTTAAACGTACCATAATGAGATATCACAAGCGTGATCGTTACAGATGTCAATTCATATTAATATCAATGAGAGAATCACAAACATTAGTTTTCCATAATGACTCAGCTTCCACTGTGACCTGACCTTAGACCTTCTTCAGCTTCAGGAACTTTTATGTCCTAGGGATTGTTTTAACGCAAACCTAAGGTCACATTAAGACTGGAATGGAAACTTTTTACCATGCCTTTTTATTTCTTTGTATAGATTTGATTTTTGTTTTACCCGTGTCCCAATGAAAAGAGAATTCATGTTTTAATGGTCAAATTACACTCTAAAAAAATGCTGGGTTAAAAAACAAGTTGGGTTGAAAATGGACATACACAGTAAATGGGTTGTTTTAACCCAGCGGATGGGTTAAATGTTAGCTAAAAACAGCCCAACCGCTGGGTTAAAACAGCCCAATTGCTGTGTTCGTCCATTTTCAACCCAACTTGGGTTGTTTTTTAACCCAGCATTCTTTAGAGTGTATAAAAAAAGTTTAAAATATTCTCTGTCTGCATTTAGGATGCATAAACTATGGATAGATAAATGATGGATACACACACACACACACACACACACACACACACACACACACATGATACTCCATGATGAAAATGACCTGATAACTTTCAACCAATTCATTACGAAGTTGATTTATACACTCTAATAAAATGCTGGGTTGAAAATAACCCAAGTTGGGTTGAAAATGGACTAACCCAGCAAATTGGGCTGTTTTAAGCAAACATTTAACCCAACCGCTGGGTTAAAACAACCCAAATGCTGGGTTAGTCCAGTTTTTAACCCAGCATTTTTTAGAGTGTATGACATTTTTTTCTGATTTCTGGACTTGATCTGCAGAGGTTTATGGAAATATTGCAGGTTCTACAAATGATTCAACATGCGAATAACTGGTTTATCTGAGAAGTTAAGAAGCGCATTTGAGCTCCAAAGTAGTTTTTACGAATAGAAATTGTACGGTAAAACCAAGAGGGAGAAAATTAATGCAAATGTAATTTTAAAAATAATAATAATCTGACATAATCCAGCTAACAAAAATAAGAGCATTTAGTTTACATTCCCATTAAGTTATTTCTGTATGTTATTTTAAAAAAAATGTTTACTAATGTTTTAAGAACATTTTGTCTTGGTTATGCGAACATAATTTTGCAGACATTATGGGAATGTTACTTTTGAATTTTCTCTGAACGTTCTGAAACTAGTAACATTTAAAAATGTGCCGAACGTCCAAATGAAAAGTTCCAAGAACTATAAACAATGCTGTTAATAAAATAACGCGTGTTCATAACTCTGTGAAGCTCTTGTTCGCAGTTGGCTGGGAAGTTCCTGCCATTAATGAGTTATCCCAGCAGCGCGCGCTCACATTTAATAGGTTTGCAATCTGCTGGCGCCTTTCACAATCAGATCATCGCATTTTTGGGATATTACCATTGCCCCCCCCAAACAACATTTGTCTGTTCTGTTTCTCCTCTCGGATTTATTTCCTCCTTCAGCGGCGGTTCAAAGTCAGGGAGACATCAGAAGCGCGTGCATGCAAGTGCATGTCTCAGGATCTCCATGCAGGAGTTTCCCTCACATCTCATCTCCGCGAGCATTCCCTGACCCAGTCCCCCGTTTAAAACACCGCACACACCAGGTCGCATGTGAGAGAGGGCATCCTTTAGACTCATGAAAAGCACTGTTGCTTATTCCACAAAGAGCGATTCAAACACATGCACGAGAAAGCACACGCGCGCATGAACGAGCAGAAGAGCGCATCTCACCGGAGCAGGAATTTCCCTCTCGGTAAAAATGCAGAGCGCATTCCTGAAGCGCGCGCTCCTTACCTGAAGGAAGACCAGGAGCTTCGGCACAATAGAGGAACTCTGCGGGTTGTTGAGGACGATGTGCTGTGGAGCTCACAGGAGAACTGGACTGAGGTCAGGTCAGATCAGATCATTACAGTGAACCAGATCGCTCGAGCGCATGCATGTGAACGTCCGTCGCCTCTTAAAGCGCTCCGGGCTGCGTTCGGCGTCTGGCTCCACCTCGAATGAGAACTGAAGATGCTCTCCGCCCAGAACGAACCTGAGACAGGTACTGCCGCTCGCGCTCACTGCTGCCCACCTGCGGCACGACACGCGCGCGCCACTGCGCTCGCACACACATTCAAGGATTTAAGTATTGCATGTAAACTCTCCATGCATTTTCAGCACAAACCAAATAATGTGATGCATAGTTTTATAAAATAGCTGTAATAGAACTATGGATGTGTTTTAAATACACACAAATGCTGGTTTAAATACAACCCAAGTTGGGTTGAAAATGGACTAACCCAGCAATTGGGTTGTTTTAACCCAGCGGTTGGGTTAAATGTTTGTTTAAAACAACCCAATTGATGGGTTAGTCCATTTTCAACCCAACTTGGGTTGTTTTCAACCCAGCATTTTTTAGAGTGCAATAACCAGAATAAAGCCTACACGCTAACAAATGCTGGGTTAAAAACAACTCAAGTTGGGTTGAAAATGGACTAACCCAGCAATTGGGTTGATTTAACTCAGCGATTGGGTTATTTTAAGCAAACATTTAACCCAACCGCTGGGTTAAAACGACCCATTCACTGGGTTAAAAATGGACTAACCCAGCAATTGGGTTGATTTAACTCAGCGATTGGGTTATTTTAAGCAAACATTTAACCCAACCGCTGGGTTAAAACGACCCATTCACTGGGTTAAAACGACCCAATAGCTGGGTTAGTCCATTTTCAACCCAACTTGGGTTGTTTTTAAACCAGCATTTGTTAGCGTGTAGGCTTTATTCTGGTTATTGTACTCTAAAAAATGCTGGGTTAAAAACAACCCAAGTTGGGTTGAAAATGGACTAACCCAGCAATTGGGTTGTTTTAAGCAAACATTTAAGCCAACCGCTGGGTTAAAACAACCCATTCACTGGGTTAAAACAACCCAATTGCTGGGTTAGTCCATTTTCAACCCAACTTGGGTTGTTTTTAACCCAGCATTTTTTAGAGTGTATCATCAGTAAATCCAATTTGTTTCAGTTTCATATCTTTTAACTAAATGAACATTGCTTGTTCCTTGGATAGACATATTTTAACCATGTTCATACTTTTTTACTGAATTAAATTAATTGTGAGTAAATGCATTTTGAAAATGATTATTTAAAAAATAAATATTTTTGAGAATAGTCATGCAAATGCACTATCCCAACTTAAAGGGCTATAAGTCAAGAATACTTTGGAATATATACCTAAGTTTGGTCTTGTTTTAAAAGAAGACACTCATCAGAATATCGCTGAAGTAAAAGCAATTTAAAATATGAAAGTATGAAAAAGTTATGGACGTTTAAATCTACTGTAAATAAAAAATACAGTACTAAATATTTTTTATTTTACATAAAATAAATATTTTACAAAAATGTTTTAAACTAAAATTACTATAAAATCAAAGCCATATGTGTAACCAAGTTGTGTTCCAAATTTGAAATTGATATCACAAAAATTGAAGTTCCCATGAGATTTTGTTTAGGCGCTGTACCACAAATAGCCACCGGGTGTCACACATTCCATTGATCGTTTTTTTGTTTACATTTTCCTGTAAATTTCTGTCCAAATGTCACTTTCATTACAAAACATTCACCAAATATGGACCCTTGAGACTCAGTCCTTTCCGACGATGTGTTTTGTGAAGATTAGAAAAGATTTTGATTATAATGATGCCATGATTTGATCTGAAATGTGATCATCATTTATGCATAACTGACAAATATGCATCATTAATATGCATTATTCAAATATATAAAACCTAAATTTAGGGCTAGTGCAGTCAATCAATTAAATTAAATTAAATTAAATTAAATTAAATTAAATTAAATTAAATTAAATTAAATTAAATTAAATTAAATTAAATTAAATTAAATTAAAGCTAAAAAATTAAGCTATACTTAATTATAAGCAAACGAAAGGAAGAAACATTTATAATCCCCTGCGAACATGGGTGCGACGTGAGTGAAGATTTGGGAAAAGAAACGAGATGTCCATGTCCATTGGGATAAAATGGACTGGGACTATTGTTCAAATTCACGGAAAATCGAGTGACCAGATCCAGATCACAAAGCAGAATGAAAAAGGAGCTCTCTGACCATTATTTCCTTTCTAGGCTAAACAAAGCTTTGTGCTTCACTCCTGTGGTAATATTCACGTGAAACAGCATTCACATACAAAACACTGGGTTAGTAAAATAACAGTCATTTTTTTAAAAGTAGAAAATAGTATTTATGTAAAGAGATATATTAAAATAAAAAGAGCTCAACTCTTAAGTGGAAGGAACCTATTTTTTCCCCCTCACGTGCAACCTAGCAGATGAATCATTATTTGGGTTAGTAAAAATAATGAAATGATGGTTTTAAGAGAATATATGTTAAGATATATAGTATATTATCTACCTATTTACCTAATTCCGGTTCTTCAAGGCTTACGGATTCAGTGTATTTTCGTTTTGTCATCTTAATTTGGTAATTATTTAAGTGAAAAATATTTAGTGTAGGCCTATATATTTTATTAATTTTATTTATATTTTATCTGATCTATAGATCTATAGGCTGTTTGCAAGGTAAAATAAAATACATTTTGGCTGCTGTCTGTAGATTCCTTCATGCACAACTCATATTCTCTCGGATGTTTCATATGCAAATGTTATACATATGTTATGTTATTCATATGCATAAGCGGCTGTTGTTTAGGGTC
>JARQWZ010003714.1:117500-144059 GCA_033150135.1 Gobio occitaniae
ACAATAATGTCATAATTCAGCTCAGTTCAGTTCAATTCAATGTTTATTCGGCTCAATTCAGTTCAATTCAATGTTGGAAACTTCATCAATTATGAAGTAAATTTAATTCATCTCTATACAGGAGACAATGTCATCGACTCAATTCAGTTCAATTCAATTTAGCAAATTTCAATTATGAAGCAAATTCAATTAATCTCTATACAGGACACAATAATGTCATTATTCAGGTCAATTCAGGGCTGGACTGGGGCTAAAATTCGGCCCTGGCAAACCCAGCCCATCCAGCCCATGAGTTCCTCTTGAATGTTTTAACTGGGGTTAGGGCCTTAAATTGGAGTAAATAAATAAATCTAGGACAGGGACAACTAATGATGGATATTATCGAATTTACTGCAAATGCAGATAACAAACGTAATATTGCACTTTTGTCACACAGAAATGCAATTGACAGTAAACCACTGATTTTGAGCTAGGATACATTAAAGTGATTTAATGCTTTTAAAATCTGTCATCATTTACTCACTCTGATGTCGTTCCAAACCTGTATGACTTTCTCTCTTCCGTGAAACACAAAAGAAGATATTTAGAAGAATATTTGTAACCAAGCAGACAGAGCAACTATTGACTACCATGGTATTTTTTTCCCTACTATGGTAGTCAATAGTTGCTCTCTCTGCTTGGTTACAAATATTCTTCTAAATATCTTCTTTTGTGTTCAGCAGAACAAAGAAACTCATACAGGTTTGGAACAACTTGAGGGTGAGTAAATGATGACACAATATTCATTTTTGGGTGAACTATCACTTTAATGCATGTGATCCAGGCTTTAAAGCTGTTTTGTTGAATTATAATTGAATTACCCTACACTCAAAAAAAAAAAGGTTCTATATGGCACCAAAAATGGTTCATGGCTCGTAATGATAGGGGAACCTTTTTTAGTGCTATATAGCACCAATTTTGGTGCTTCAGCGGTTCTTCAGAGGTGCTATATAGCACCTTAGTCAAAGAACCGGTGAAGAACCGCTGAAGAACCACTGAAACACCAAAATTGGTGCTATATAGCACTAAAAAAAAAGTTCCCCTATCATTACGAGCCATGAACCATTTTTGGTGCCATATAGAACCTTTTTTTTAGAGTGTAATGACATTTTAACTGAGTTTAACTGTAGGTCAGTTTCATTTAACTGTATGGGCATGGTAGTCACAGGTAAAATCATGCTCCTCATTACCAAAGGTATATGGTTTCGGAAAAAAATAATAATAATAAACTATTGAATTTGGTTGTGCTAGAGTGACAAGTTTGTAGTTGTGTGTATTGCTGTTTTCCAATTGACCTCGTGATGTATTTACATGGTCGCGGCTGTTTTCAGCTGATTCACCACAGAACCTTTAATGTTCCCATATCACACGATTGTATAAAACAACACTTGGAGTCAAAGAGCCGGTTCATCACTTCATAGAGCAGCAGAAACACAGCGCACGTTCGTCGGCGGCAGCGGATATTCGCCTTTTGCAGTTTCATGCGCCCAATTTTTTAAACAGCGCCTAATATGGACACAGTCTATGGAGGAGGGAAGGTCTCTCTCGCTTTGGCCTGTCAATACAGAAGACAAACCAATGGGCCGCTGTCCCTGCATGATGGGCCAGTCCGTGGCAAAAATAAAAAAAAATTAAATAAATAAATAACCTTGTATCGGCCCCAAAGTGCGTCGGCCCACCGGGAAAATGCCCGGTATGCCAGATTACCAGTCCAGCCCTGGGTCAATTCAGTTCAATTCAATCTTTATTCAGCTCAATTCAATCTTTATTCAACTCAATTCAATCTTGATTCAGCTCAATTCAGTTCAATTCAATGTTTATTCGGCTCAATTCAGTTCAATTCAATGTTGGAAACGTCTTCAATTATCAAAGTAAATTTAATTAATCTCTATACAGGACTCAATAATGTCATCAACTCAATTCAGTTCTATTCAATGTTCATTCGGCTCAATTCAATTCAATGTTGCAAACTTGTTAAACTGACAATGTTACTGTCTTTCAAACTCGAGCTGAACGCCATCCAGACCCATAATAAGTGCGATGGCGAGGGTTAAACGGCTCAGGCTGTTTATGAGGATCAGGTTGAGTCTGGATGGGATGGGCAGAGATAAAGGCCGGTCAGGTGAGGTTTTCTTTGATGCACCTTCAGTAGCTTTCTGTTCTTCTTGGGTGGTCAGAATGAGAGAGGAAGTGACATCTCCTTCTCTTCACAGGCCTTGTGTGTGCAACATTTCCCCCAGTGACTCTCTGGCAGCAAACGCAGTGTGTGTGAAATGGGCAGGACTGGACACGCACAACACCTCCTCACACTCTATGGGTGTGCTGTGTTTACTCTCAGATCTGTTCACACACACACAAAGAGAACATTCTCAAGCAACTCAGATGATAACTAGTTGTTTAACACGACTGCACTCTTTAAGATAAAGGGTTTGTGTTGCAGTTATGCAATTGAAGAATCATTTTTGGAGCCTTTGAGTGATCAGTTCTAAAACAAACCAATTTTTTTTTTTTACATTGTAAACATCTAAAGAACCTTTTGTTGTTCCATGGATGTTAGAGGTTCTTCATTTTTAACATTAAGTGTAACTTTTCCCCCCCTTAAAACTCCTGTTATTGTATTGCTAATGTAGTGTAATTTCTGTAAAAGTTCAACAGATGGCGCCAGTCCTGCATGCAACATTAAATACATGTTTATTCTTACACGATGATCTGATTGCAGTTACTCACGTCGTTTTCAGGTTTAAATCTCGTCTATAGCGTTGCACGAATATCTGAGCTGCGTTATGAACTATAACCAGCAGGTGGCGCTTCAGTAACAGGAAAGAAACAAATGCATCGCTTTATTGATGGCAAATGAATATATAACAGCACTGAACTATAGTAGACAGGTTTACAACAGGGTGTATAAACACAACATGCTTTACTGCTAACATGTGACACGTTATATTAGCATGTTATTTTCCTCTAGAGCTGTAAACATTCTGACACCTGTTGTTGTTGAACTTCACTATGCATTATTTAAAATAATAAAATGTATTGTATATGCATACGCCATGAAGCCAGTTTAAATTTAGCTTAATAGTGTTAGAGAAATATTAAACTTAGTCTTATTTGACTAATATATTTTAGTCAAATAAGACTAAGCACTAGTTATATTAGAAAAATTAAAACAAATCCAGTTTTTTTTAAACAATAAAGACTGTTCGTTTCAAGATTACAATACATTTTTTAGAAATATTAATAAGACTATAACAAAATTTAGATTAAAATTCACATGCAGAATTAGTTCTATCAAACTCAATGTTTTTTAAAACAATAACACAGTGCACAAATCTTTATTGTTATGATTTCCTGAATAATATGAGAATGGGACTTTAAAAACAAAAAAACAAAAAAAAACCACAAATAAATAATACGTTTCCAAGGCGTTGCTATGCGGTTGTTATAAATCGTTTCTATTATATTCTGTTCGCAGAGTCATTAAATTACTCATTAAACATTAAATCATTTAAGTACCACAAAGTTTTGCGGGGAAATATAATACTAACTAGATTTGGGCATTTTCTGAAGAAATCTGATTGATATGGTGTTGTTAGGGTGTTGCAATTCTGCTATGAGTGGTTGTTAGGGCGTTGCTAAGTGCTTAAATCTCTCAATATGGCTCTCGTATCCCTCCTTCAATGTGATTTTTTAAAGTAGAGGGTCACCAAAACATTTATAACTGAATGTTATGATTTCTTGAACAATATGAGAATGGGACTTGCAAAACAACATAAAAAACCCCACAAAACACAAATAAAAAACACGTTTCCAAGGCGTTGCTATGCGGTTATTATAAACCGTTTCTATTATATTCTGTTCGCAGAGTCATTAAATTACTCATTAAGCATTAAATCATTTAAGTAACACCACAAAGTTTTGCGGGGAAATATTGGGTGTTGCAATGCTGCTATGAGTGGTTGTTAGGGCGTTGCTAAGTGCATGAATCTCTCGATATGGCTTTCGTGTCCCTCCTTCAATGTGATTTTTTTTAAGTAGAGGGTAACCAAAACATTTATAACTGGATGTTATAATTTCCTGCAAAACCCACCAATATGACAAATAACACGTTTCTAAGGCGTTGCTATGTGGTTGTTAAGGCGTTTTCATTATATTCCGTTCGCAAAATCATTAAGTTACTCATTAAACATTAAATAATTTAAGAAATGCTACAAAGTTTTGCTGGGAAATTTAATTCTAACTAGATTTGGGCATTTTCTGAAGAAATGCCGATTACTATGGCATCGTTAGGGTATTGCAATGTTGCTATGAGTGGTTGTTAGGGTGTTGCTAAGTGCACAAATCATATTGCTCTCATGTCCCTCCTCGAATATGCTTTTTTTTTTTTTAAAGTAGAGAGAAACCAAAACATTAATAACTGGATGTTATGATCCAGTGATGGTTAATTTGGTCCAATCTCCATTAAATTCCTTTCGCAGAATAATTTAGTCAGCAAATTACTCATTAAACAATAAATAATTAAGTAACACCGCTGGGAAATGTAATAGTAACAAGATTTTGGCATTTTCTGAAGAAATGCTGATTACTATGATGCCATTAGGGTTGTTGTTAGGGCGTTGCTAAGCGCCCAGATATGTCTCTTTTTTCAGCTGTTTTTTTTTTTTTTGGTCCAGCAGGTGCAAAATGCGGCGTATGATCAGTTAGTAAAGCCGTAGCATGATTTGATGAATCTGGAGCACAAACGCAAATCAAGTTCATTCGACAGTATTGAAGATAAACAGCCCTGATGACGCGCGTTTGAACCTCGCGCTTGATGGCGCGTGCGTGCATGACCTCACTATTCCTCACAGCTGTGCGAGAGAGAGAGAGAGAGAGAGAGAGAGAGAGAGAGAGAGAGAGAGAGAGAGAGAGAGAGAGAAGCAGCAGCAGACGCGCTCGCGCTTCCCAGCGCTCCGTCGGTATGTCTCAAGCCGTTCTCCGTACATTAATATGACCACATGCGGGCCAAGTTGATCCGCGTCAACGACAGCGTTGCGCACTGGAAGCAAACATGGACGAGTCGTCGCTGCTGGATCTGCTGGAGTGCTCGGTGTGTCTGGAGCGGCTGGACACGAGCGCTAAAGTGTTGCCCTGTCAGCACACCTTCTGTCGCCGCTGCCTGGAGAACATCGTGAGCTCCAGACACGAGCTGCGCTGCCCGGAGTGCCGCATCCTGGTGGACTGCGCGGTCGACGATCTGCCGGCCAACATCCTGCTGGTCCGCTTACTGGACGGGATTAAACAGCGCCCGAGGAACGGCGGAGGGAGGACGGCGCTGGTGGGATGCGCGGCCGGAGTGTCGGCGTCGCCCCCGGGCACCGCAGCGCGGGACCTGCCCGTCGCCACACGCAGCTCTCCGGTCAAGGTTTGTGCGGTTCTCATTGATTCCCGCTGTGCTGTGGATGAGTGAAGCGCACGTGCTGGTACAGGTCGAGTGTTTGCCAGAAGCTTCAGGACTTGGACAGAGTAACTGCTACACTGGAACATGATTTTGAATGGTTATTGTGGATGGTGATGTAGTATAATAAGTAGCTGTTTCTCAGGCAATGCACACAAAGTTGACCCATTAAAGCAGGTGTGGTGTTCACAAGCTTTGACCATCCTCACGAGAGGGACTCCATCCTAAAATTTAAAAGCCAGCTATATTGATTTAATATTATAAATCTGAAAGTAGTTTCTATTAAGTTTGATTATTTTCTACTCACTACAGTTAGTGTATTTATTTGTTTGTTTATTTATTTATTTAATAGATTTCTTAATTAATATTTCTTTATATTAATCAATATTTGTATTCATTTTAATAAAAATGTTACTCCTAATATAATTGTAATATTTATTTTTAATAAATATATTTATTTATTTATTTATATTAATCAATATATAGTTTTTATTTTAATCTAATTTTACTCATAAATGTAATGTTTAATTTTAATAAATGTATTTAATAATATTTATATATATTCATCAATATATATTTTTATTTTAATCAAATTTTACTCATAATAAAAAATATAAATGTAATGATTATTTTTAATAAATGTATTTATTAATATTTATTTATATTCATATATATATATATATATATATATATATATATATATATATATATATATATATATATATATATATATATATATATATATTATATTTAAAATCTAATTTTACTCACGATAAATATAATATAAATGTAATTTTTATTTTTAAATGTATTAATTAATATTTATTTATATTAATCAATATTTGTATTTATTTTAATCTAATTTCACTCATAATATAATAAAATATACATTTAATCATATGTATTTTTAATTAATTTTTTTAATGATTTATTTAAATCTAATTTGACTCATACATTTAATGTTTAATTTTAATAAATGTATTTATTAATATTTATTTATATTCATCAATATTTATATTCATCAATATTTTAATTTATTTCAATCTAATTTTTAGATTTATTTTATTTTTGATCATTTTTAACTCATAATATAATAAAAATAAAATTTATTTTTAATAAATGTTATTAATTATTAATATATATATATATATATATATATATATATATATATAATATATATATATATATATATATATATATATATATAATATACATTTAATGTTTATTTTTAATAAATGTATTAATTAATATTTATTTATATTAATCAATATTTGTATGTATTTTAATCTAATTTTTACTCATAATATAAATGTAATATGTATTTTTAATAAATGTATTTATTTATATTAATCAATATTTTTATTTTTTATTTTAATCATATTAGTTATTCATTATTTTACAGTTTCCGGAGCCCAGTTCGTAAACCCCAAACAGCACAGCAAACTTTCCTATCTCTGCGTTATGTAAGAAACATTGCGTGAGATTTCTGTGGAAGTCTTGCTCTGTGAGTCTGTGCTCAGATCAGAGATGGCCATCGTCAGTGTTTGAGCCGGATCTGCTGGGAAAGAGACGTGTTGTCATGTGAACATGAGGAAGAAATCACAGCTGATTGAGCTCCGCTGCGGCTGCAGGTGTTGTTTGTTCTCTCCACATACACAAACACTTTAAGGTGTACTGACTCAAACAAGTACTGAGTAATATTAATGAACTACTATAGGAGAAGGTCTGGTTTTGGGTTAGTTGCATGCAATTACAGGTATGCATGGTTTCTAGTATAGCACCTAAAGTAACGTATAGCAAGGGCAGTGTTGTATGAAATAGCCGCTGGGATGTTATTGGACAGCTGCGTTTGGCTGTTGCTATAGTAGCAGGATGTTTTCCTATGGTAAGATGTTTCTTTGAGATGCTCTGCCATTGTTGTTTTGGTCTATTGTGGTGCTCGGTGTCTGTTGAAGCGGTCAAACACACACACACACACACACACACACACACACACACACACACACACACACACCAGTCCCGCAGGAGCGGCGCGGGG
This sequence comes from Gobio occitaniae, assembly GCA_033150135.1. Lineage (NCBI taxonomy): Eukaryota > Metazoa > Chordata > Actinopteri > Cypriniformes > Gobionidae > Gobio > Gobio occitaniae. The sequence goes on from JARQWZ010003714.1 coordinate 125,015, forward strand.
CTCGCTGGAGTGTGAAGTGATGTCTATCACAGGTCAGAGGACAGACTCTGCTGACGCTGCGTTCCCGGACCGATGAGACGCTTCTGTGTGCAGCCAGAGACGCTTGTGTGTTTTGTGGCTCCTCTGATAAAACAGCTTCTAAGTCTGGGGGGGAAATTGGCTGAAATACACCAATCAGGCATAACATGAGCACTGACATAACAGCTCTTCATCTCCTGTTAGTGGGTGGGATATATTAGGCAGCAAGTGAACATTTTGTCCTCAGAGTTGATGTGTTAGAAGCAGGACAAATGGGAAAGCGTAAGGATTTGAGCGAGTTTGACAAGGGCCAAATAGTGACGGCTAGACCAGGGGTTTTCAAACTGGGGTCCTCCAGAAGGTTCTAAGTGGTCCCCAAAATTTCACTAAATAAAAAGACAAAGCAAAAATTGATAAAGTCGACCTAATATTCTAAGAGTTTCATTTCTAAACGTTTCTCTCTTTTCTTGCCATATACACTCACCTAAAAACACCACACTAATACTGTGTTTGACCCCTTTCGCCTTCAGAACTGCCTTAATTCTACGTGGCATTGACTCAACAAGGTGCTGAAAGCATTCTTTAGAAATGTTGGCCCATATTGATAGGAGAGCATCTTGCAGTTGATGGAGATTTGTGGGATGCACATCCAGGGCACGAAGCTCCCGTTCCACCACATCCCAAAGATGCTCTATTGGGTTGAGATCTGGAGACTGTGGGGGCCATTTTAGTCCAGTGAACTCATTGTCATGTTCAAGAAACCAATTTGAAATGATTGAAGCTTTGTGACGGTGCATTATCCTGCTGGAAGTAGCCATCAGAGGATGGGGACATGGTGCTCATAAAGGGATGGACATGGTCAGAAACAATGCTCAGGTAGGCCGTGGCTTTTAAACCATGCCCAATTGGCACTAAGGGGCCTAAAGTGTGCCAAGAAAACATCCCCCACACCATTACACCACCACCACCAGCCTGCACAGTGGGAACAAGGCATGATGGATCCATGTTCTCATTCTGTTTACGCCAAATTCTGACTCTACCATCTGAATGTCTCAACAGAAATCCAGACTCATCAGACCAGGCAACATTTTTCCAGTCTTCAACTGTCCAATTTTGGTGAGCTGGTGCAAATTGTCGCCTCTTTTTCCTATTTGTAGTGGAGATGAGTGGTACCCGGTGGGGTCTTCTGCTGTTGTAGCCCATCCGCCTCAAGGTTGTGTGTGTTGTGGCTTCACAAATGCTTTGCTGCAGACCTCGGTTGTAACGAGTGGTTATTTCAGTCAAAGTTGCTCTTCTATCAGCTTGAATCAGTCGGCCCATGACCTCTGACCTCTAGCATCAACAAGGCATTTTCTCCCACAGGACTGCCGCATACTGGAGGATTTTCCCTTTTCACACCATTCTTTGTAAACCCTAGAAATGGTTGTGCGTGAAAATCCCAGTAACTGAGCAGATTGTGAAATACTCAGACCGGCCCGTCTGGCACCAACAACCATGCCACGCTCAAAATTGCTTAAATCCCCTTTCTTTCCCATTCTGACATTCAGTTTGGAGTTCAGGAGATTGTCTTGACCAGGACCACACCCCTAAATGCATTGGAGCAACTGCCATGTGATTGGTTGATTAGATAATTGCATTCATGAGAAATTGAACAGGTGTTCCTAATAATCCTTTAGGTGAGTGTACATTCCAGTTTGCTTTGTATCTTTAGTTTGTTTTTCTCTCTATAGTCCACTTTATCTCGCTCACTGGGGTTGTAAGGCAGTTTTCTTAACACCGTACATATACGCTGCTTGCATACATTTATTGTGAATGTTGCTTATACAAATCATGTTTAAGCTTTGACGTCTCTCGCGGATAGTGCTAAGCAACAAACTCTTCGCCCCTCTTCTCATATAATGAAATCTTCCGCCATTTCTCTTTGAAAATTCTCGTTTTAGACTTGACTGGTTGTTTGTTTTGCTCTATCCTCTGTGCTTCTGCGAGGAATCCGCCGGAAGCTAGTTATTTTGGTCTATAAAGTTTTAAATATGTATATTTTTCTTACACAAACGCATCACTTCGCTTCAGAAGGCCTAACCCTAATCCCTCGGAGCCGTGTGGAGCAGTTATATGATGGGTAGATGCACTTTTAATAATTTTTAATTGTAAAGGTTCTTCTTCAGGTTTATACATCCAACATTAATAGCCAATTTAATCCAATCGAGCATCTGTGGGATGAGCTGAACAAACAAGCCTCACAACTTACAGGACTTGAAGGATCTGCTGCTAACATCTTGGTGAACCAACACAATATCATAATGTTTTGCCTGATCGGTGTATGTTACACTGCGCTGAGAGTGCTGGTAGTTGAAAGCATCGCCAAATGATCCAAAATGAGCGAGGGATGAGTTTGACGGTTATGAATGGCAGGTGCAGATTCTACTCTGATGAAAAGCGTTCATTATAAACCCATATTGATCATCTACTAGAGAATAAACGCTGTGGCCGCTCTTATATTCTTTCACAAGTCATGCGTGGCATAAAGTATTCATCACAAACGCCTGTCTTGGATAGACAGAATTGATTTCTCATGAAATTTGCATCAACCCTGTATCATATTTCAAAAGCCTCAAAACATTGCTGAAAAACGTGTTGTACACACGTCCACAGATTTTCCTGTGAAATCGTGATTTTTATCAAGTAAACATGAGAATTACTTAATATTTCACCTGGACTGAAGCGACTGAGGTTTGCTTGATTTATCCAGACATCATTTATTATAATAAAATATGATCATCAGGATTTCGAGGAAGGATTATTTCTTCATCTGTCAATCATTTTGCATTGCATTATGTGTTTAAAACAGAGCTGTGATCATAAAACTAAGCATTTAAATATAATCTTACTAAGACTTACTTCATATTTATATGCATTTTATGCTGTTATAAAGATCTCATTAATAACATGCTGTCTTTTTGAGCAAATTGCATATGTTTGGCTGTGTTATTGTCCAGATGATGTGTGTGTTGTGCAGGGTTGCCAGTAACGCGTTACTATTTCCAAACCAGTAATCAGATTAAAGTAACTTATCCAAGTCACCGTGCGTTACTATTTTAGTCATTTTCCTTAGTAAAAATATATGTTAGGGCTGTGCGATATTGAAGAAATATGCGATATCCTTGTTAAATCATGCGATATTCGATATGCGATACGATATTGCTTTAAGTGTGTAAAATCTATTTCCTACCCCAACTGATATCCTTCACTTAAAGCATAACCGACTGTGTTTATATAATCCTCATCAAGACGGCCATTTTGACATAACTGTGTGTGTATTTGACAGTTTGAGTGTGTAACAAGATACGAAAAAAAGAACAGCTTGTGCGCACGTTTTGGTGTGTGTGTGTGTCAGACAGCGCGAGACTGCAAGGAGTTGTTTTTCGCAAGTTATTGCGTTTAATAACTCTTTTTAACGTCAAGCAAGTCGCAGTCGTGTGCTCAGTCTATTCTCTGCTATATGCGTCGACCTAAAACGTTCACTTTTCACAATGTTGAAGTAGCCTATTAAAATCATTCAGATATTGCATGCCCTTGCGATATGCATATTGCGATATGAACATTTGTGATATTTCGATATATTGTGCAGCCCTAATATATTTGCTTTGTTCTTGCTTCTCGGGGAGAGTATTTATGTTAAGTGAAGTCAAGAAAGACTCTTTATTACATTTTTTTTATTAAAACATTTTTTTTTTTTCAGGAAATATTTTTTAATTTCAACTTAAAATGTCAGGAGATACATTTTTGAACGCTACTGTTAAAAATGCACTTCCAATAAAGTGAGTGTTGGCAAAAATGGTTGACATTTCTATGTTGAGGCGGCGGGGGTGTTTAAACACGTGACATTACAACACGTGACAAACAACCTACTCCAGAATCTGCAAATATAGTCATGAAAAGCGGCTGTGCATTAGTCTTTGTTTGGGGGATAAAAATACATTTATTTAATTAATTATATTTAAAAAAAGTATTAATGTGTAATTTGCGCTGGCTTGATGAAGAGATACACAGATACTGTCATATCTGGCTATACGTTAACATGTTCTATAGCCCATAACACGCTCACACGTTTATTTTTTAGCATTTTTGTGAGGACTGGGAGTAAAATGTTTCATCAACCAGATGCATTCAGACTGTAGTTTTGACTGTATTGAGCGCAGATCTCCTCCTGAAGTGGCTTTTAGTGTTTGTGTATTTGTTCTAAACACTCCTGTTGTCTTCTGTGCCCAGACTTGAGTTTTGTTTGATACATTCAAGAAGCGTGTTTTCTTTGAGCAGGTCAAATTAAAGGTTCAGTTCATATTATTTTTTACGTTTTTTTTTTTTAAATTTTATGCATTTGGCAGACGCTTTTATCCAAAGCGACTTACAGTGCCCTTATTACAGGGACAATCCCCCTGGAGCAACATGGAGTAAAGTGCCTTGCTCAAACACACACTGGTGGTGACCGCTGGGATTGAACCAGCAACCTTCTGCATATCAGTTCCATGGTTTAACCCACTGGACCACATATAACCGATGGTCAGAATTGTATACATGAGGATGCAGTGCATCGCGATATCGAACCGAATCGATGGCATGATAATCGTAACCGAACCGAGAGACCAGTGTAGGTTCACACCCTGATGCTGCATTCACACCAAACGCGTTTAGAGAGTCTGGAGCGAGTGATTTCCATGTTAAGTCAATGGAAAGGAGTGTTGACGCGTGTCTGGAGGTCCTGCGGCGCAATGGACACGTTTCCGCCTCATTGACGCGAATTGAGCATTGTGCGCGAGTCGTGTTTTTTGTGCATTCACGCGTTTGAAACGAATTCGCGTCTGAGGCCCGAGTTGAAAAATCTGAACTTTGGCGTCAATTCGCGCCGCGTTAACCAATCAGGAGCCTGCTCGCTGCGGTCACGTGGTAAAGTGACGTGATGAGAAACCCTGCATAATTTAAAAATACTGTTATTGTGTCACAAAATGTAGTTTTAATGCTTTTCATTTGATAATGTAGTTGTTTAAAGCTCAACTATGTGGTTTGTTTATAAAGAGACGATAAAGCCAGACGATCACCTATTTAAAAAAAAATTGTAAATAAAAATGCATTAAAGCAGCACTTGGTAGTTTTTGCTCTCGGGGTCCCCCTACAGTTGGGAAACAGTATTGTCCTCTACTACTGTCGTAAACTCTGTCACTCTACATCAGTGGATGCATCGCACGTGCATTTGTTGACATGACACTATGATAGCCCTGAACACTGCAGGAGTTCACATGCGTGTTCTGCTTGCGTCGCGTGTGAAATGTCTTCATACCAGGTACAGTGGCACATGTTTCATCATGTCATATGAATATAATTTCATGGGTTTTATTTTTTTCAAACGCCAAATGATTGCGATGCTCACGTTTACAAGCCAGCGTCATTATAGTAGCCTAGTCTATTGGTTCCCGTTTTACAGAATCTATATGATACTTCAATTCAATGTTTGAGCGGTAGGAAATAACCATATATCGTCAATATTATAATATCAAGCTACCATAGATTAATCTGCAAATTTGAAAAATCGATTTGCATTATAGCTTGAGGAAAGACAAATAAACCAATATCACAGACATGTTAGGTATCCTAATATATGATTTTGTACGTCTTATGTATTTACTTGCAAGAATGTAGCCCCTCCTCCTCCAGCTCACGCCAACGAGCAAACGCTGGCCAATGTTGATCCTCCTGCCTTTAATACAATCACTTTCTCGTTTCCTCTTTTTGCTTTCCTCCGACAAAACCTTTGCTTTCTTATTTTTCTGTGCTGCTTCGGCCATGACTATAACCAGGGCCGGCTCTGTAAATCTGGGGGCCCTAAGCAGGATAATTTTGGGGCCCTGCCTTGCAGTGAATAATGGAGTATTGCACCGCAAACCAGCAACTGTATACAATCTAACACTTACACATTTTCTCTGTATATCTTTTAACATGATTGCCTACAATAATTTTACTGCTTATTAAAGTACACTCACTGAAACAGTAAAAGTAAAGATTACAGATTTGCAAATTTCTTTCATACATAAGGTCAATTTGTTGTAAACAAATAAATATTAATAATTTAGCATTAACAATATATAGCTAACTTACAACATTAGCCACAGTGGTATGCGGCTAGCTATGCTCTACTGAAGCAGCAGTAGAGTCGCCTCCTCCAGCTGTTGAGATTACAATATAATTAATAATAAATACAGTATGCAGAGTAGATAAAACACATTCATTTTAAATTAATATTAAAGTACAATTAGACAACATAGTGAATTATGATTATAAAACTAATTTTTTTATTGGCAAGAGGAAAATTAGCTATATGTTGAAGTTGCGCACAAAACTATTCAAAAGAAAGGCAGTGGGAAATATTTACTTGTTTCATATCTGGTGTCGGCCTCCTGAAATGTTTCTACACGACCACCAAAATATTTAAGAATGGCTCCTCCTGAGAAAGTGACATTTTGTTTTTTACAATTATGTTATGGGTAAATTAAAAGAAATCCAATGTTAAATTATATTATTTAATTATTGGTTGATTAACTCTTACATACTGTTCATATTTTAAACCTTCACAGCATGGAGTGAGATATTTTTTACCTTTTATGATTACATACAGTAAAACATTCACTGTAAAAAAAAATCAGGTGCCCAATTGAAAATTTTCTAGTGAACGATCACATCTAAAATTTTCAGTTGGCCAAATTTAATTTCTTGAATTTTAATTGAATTAAATTGCATCAATTCACATTAATTCAATTTGGCAAACTGAAAAATTTAGATGTGATCGCTCACTAGAAAATGTTCAATTGGGGACCTGCTTTTTACAGTGTTCTTTACTAAAATTTACCTCAAATCCATTTTGCTTTTAGGTGTCTTGTATCGATCATCATTCAATAATGTTTCAGAGAGGACACTGTGTTTTCTTTAGGTTTAAATGGTCTGGGCGATTTAGCTTAACAATATATAAAATATTTCATAATAGTATATAGATTAATATTTATTAATAATCTTTAATTGTCTATTCAGTTAAGACCATAAGAAAAAGCTTGTATTTAACCTCTTTATTTTAAACTTCATTTTGATTTTGACTGTCAAATGATTGCTCTTTCTCTTCCTTTTTACTTTCTTTCTCTCGAATGTTCAATAATTAAACTATTTTTTATTGTAATAAGAGTCTATTGAGACAAAGATTTTTCGTTTTTTTTCTTTCCCAGAACTAGTGTAGGTCATGTAACGTTAACTGTTAAAAAGAAAATACATTCATAGGAGGTGGGTCTGTCTCTACGCGGTCTGTAGCCCAGAGCTGGGGCCGACGGCTGGACCATAGCGCAAGCAATGTTGATTCAGCATAATCGACGGACAGCTAACGTTATGCTGCGTTCACACCAAACGCAAATAGAGTGTCTGGCGCGAGTGATTTGATTTCAATGTTAAGTCAATGGAAAGGCGCGTTGACGAGCGTCTGGAGGTCCCGCGGCGCGGAAGGCGCTTTTCGCGCGGTGCGAATGACGCGAATTGAGCGTCTTGCGTGATAAACTGCGGCGACGCTGGCGAGTGCAATCTGTAGTTAGGGGGCCCCCTAGTGGCGGCGGGGCTCTAAGCAGCCGCTTAGTTCACTTATAGGGAGAGCCGGCTCTGACTATAACATTCGGCAAACAAACGATAGTTGGGCTCGCACGTCCGAATTTAAGGAAGTGGGGGTGGAAGTGACGTATATGCCGTAAAGCAGTCGAATTTTGTAGTTCTTTTTGTTCTCGGGTTACTACCCGAAACCCGAAGTTTAAAAGTACGATTAAAAACGATACAGACCCCGTCAGGCTATGGCAGACGTGTCATTCAACCTATTGTAAGTCGATGTATCACCACAAGAAGTTTGAAAATATATTATAAAGGTTGAAAAGTTACCTAGTGCTGCTTTAATCATTTTTTTTTTTTTTTTTAAACATGAAAACACGTTTCATGATCCGTGTGGCAAATTCCATTTTTTCAAAATAGTCGTCCTCGGTTAATGCTCTGAGCAAACCCTATGGTAGGCTACTTGATGATGGCTGCAGGTGTGTTTGGATCCATATCCAGAGCAAGCAGCTGTGGTAAGTACTTCCTTTATGTTTTTAGATGACTAGCCTCCTGTAACATTAGCTAGATCTAATGTACCGTTAGTGACACTATTACATGAATAGGGTGGTCACTACTGTATTGCAGTTGTTCCCGTGCTCCATGTATCTCCTGTAATGTTAGTATTGTGTTGTCACGAATGCGCTCTGACTGTCACAAATGAGCGGTGCCAGAGGTAATTCTGCGTCTTGTCTATCAGCTTCCAAAGTTTGTAACTCCTTGTCTGTGTATTCTGGCTCAAAACGATATGGTTCTGGATTTTGGTTTGATACAAAGTAAAAATCCTCTGACAATTCCTCAAAGTCAGCCATGCAACAGTCACGTTCGCTACAATCTTCCTAGTCACGTTGGTTTTGTTGACAGACATAACAGCGGGGCTTCTCCGGTCCAGCGAGCAAATCACTCCACCCTCCGCAGAAAAGTAGAGCAGTGCTGCGCCTTCTGAGAATATAGTCCCCAGTGTGTATACGTTTATAATATGGCTGTCTCATGTAACCTTGTTATTTGTACACACTGTGAATATACACATCACAACATGTAAATAGGAAAATGTTGGTGTTATTTTGTCACCAGTAGGCTAGCTGGAGCCATATACCTCCAGTCTTTGTGCTAAGCTAGGCTAGCTGGAGCCATATACCTCCAGTCTTTGTGCTAAGCTAGGCTAGCTGGAGTCATATACCTCCAGTCTTTGTGCTAAGCTAGGCTAGCTGGAGCCATATACCTCCAGTCTTTGTGCTAAGCTAGGCTAGCGGTGGGTGTGTCAGACAGAGTTATGGGATGCATTAAGATGAGAATAGTATGTATGGACTTAACTCTGGGGATACAGTGAATAAGCTAAAGTCCCAAAAAAGTGGAATCACTCGCTCCAGATGCTTTATTCGCGTTTGGTGTGAACGCAACATTACTCTTATGACTTAGTATCACTTATTTCTCTGGATTTAAACATATTTAACTGTTGGTTTTTTGGATATTTTTAATCCAAAAATCTTACATATTGTGCCTTTAAATATCTCAGAAGCTGTATTGAGTGCTGTGGATGAAGGTTGGTTTAGTGGTGTGTAACCGCACTGAGTTGTCTTGACTGAAGTGTGTGATCGGTGAACATTCAGCCCATTATTACAGCCGTGCGCGCTCTCTGAAGTCAGCTGACCTGCTGAGAGATGTCTTTATTGTTGCTCGGATGCACACCGCGGGACCAAATCTCAGGTATTTCTGCTTGATTTTGTCAGTGTAACGCCTGTATGCGCTCAGCAGCAGATTTCCCATCATCCACACACACATTAACACACATCTGCTGCGGGACATGACAGTTTATGCTGCTAGTCCCAAATGACAGCTGTATATTAGTCTTTGTTTGGGGGTAAAAAAAATGTATTTATTACATATTTTATATTTAATTATTTTTTAAATGTATTCATTTGTATTTACTTATATGTATTTATTTATATTTATTTATTATAAGAAATAATTTATTATTAATTATTATTAATCCATCTTTATTTATTAATATAAATTTTAAATTAAATTTATTTGAGATATTTATTATTATATTTAATTTTTTTATTATTTTTTACTACGATTTAATTATTTATGAATTGATTTATTCTTAAAATGTATCTATTTAAATTTTTATTTAATTCATTTTTATTTGTTTAATTATTATTATTACTGTAATTTGTTATTAATATTACTGTGCCTTATTACTGCCTTCTAAGTGGAATGACAGCAGATGAACAAGCGACATTTGACTTCTTTTGTTTGTACTGATCACTTCTAGTTAGTGTGTTGATGCTTCTCTTTTTATTGCCATGATTGTTCACTCTTGGAAGAAAAGGTTATATAAACGGCTCTATTTAGATACTTAAAGGGAGCCTTTATGTTCCAATCATGGGACCATTTGATGGATTTAATTGTAATAAATTCATTTTGTTCTAATTCCTTTTCTATTTTGATTAAATATTATTTATTAAACAACTTGTAAGCATACTTAATTACTTAAAATAACCTATTATGCAATCATTCAATCAAAGACATTTATAGATATTTCTCTTTATATAGAACCATTTTTAGCATTAAGCATCCGTTAAAATTAAGTCCTTTCTTTGAGCGATGTGGACAGTAGTTGGGATTGAGTGATGGGTCGGGATGTGGACAGTAGTAGAGATTGAGTGATGGGTCGTGATGAGGACAGTAGTTGGGATTGAGTGATGGGTCGGGATGAGGACAGTAGTTGGGATTGATTGATGGGTCGGGATGAGGACATTAGTTGGGATTGAGTGATGGGTCGGGATGTGGACAGTAGTTGGGATTGAGTGATGGGTCGGGATGTGGACAGTAGTTGGGATTGAGTGATGGGTCGGGATGAGGACAGTAGTTGGGATTGAGTGATGGGTCGGGATGAGGACAGTAGTTGGGATTGAGTGATGGGTCGGGATGTGGACAGTAGTTGGGATTGAGTGATGGGTCGGGATGTGGACAGCAGTTGGGATTGAGTGATGGGTCGGGATGTGGACAGTAGTTGGGATTGAGTGATGGGTCGGGATGTGGACAGCAGTTGGGATTGATTGATGGGTCGGGATGAGGACAGTAGTTGGGATTGAGTGATGGGTCGGGATGTGGACAGTAGTTGGGATTGAGTGATGGGTCGGGATGTGGACAGTAGTTGGGATTGATTGATGGGTCGGGATGAGGACAGTAGTTGGGATTGAGTGATGGGTTGGGATGTGGACAGTAGTTGGGATTGAGTGATGGGTCGGGATGTGGACAGTAGTTGGGATTGAGTGATGGGTCGGGATGTGGACAGTAGTTGGGATTGAGTGATGGGTCGGGATGAGGACAGTAGTTGGGATTGATTGATGGGTCGGGATGAGGACAGTAGTTGGGATTGAGTGATGGGTCGGGATGTGGACAGTAGTTGGGATTGATTGATGGGTCGGGATGTGGACAGTAGTTGGGATTGATTGATGGGTCGGGATGAAGACAGTAGTTGGGATTGAGTGATGGGTCGGGATGTGGACAGTAGTTGGGATTGAGTGATGGGTCGGGATGTGGACAGCAGTTGGGATTGAGTGATGGGTCGGGATGTGGACAGTAGTTGGGATTGAGTGATGGGTGGGGATGTGGACAGCAGTTGGGATTGAGTGATGGGTGGGATGTGGACAGTAGTTGGGATTGAGTGATGGGTCGGGATGTGGACAGCAGTTGGGATTGAGTGATGGGTCGGGATGAGGACAGTAGTTGGGATTGAGTGATGGGTGGGGATGTGGACAGCAGTTGGGATTGATTGATGGGTCGGGATGAGGACAGTAGTTGGGATTGATTGATGGGTCGGGATGTGGACAGTAGTTGGGATTGAGTGATGGGTCGGGATGAGGACAGTAGTTGGGATTGAGTGATGGGTCGGGATGTGGACAGTAGTTGGGATTGAGTGATGGGTCGGGATGTGGACAGTAGTTGGGATTGAGTGATGGGTCGGGATGTGGACAGTAGTTGGGATTGAGTGATGGGTCGGGATGTGTGGACAGTAGTTGGGATTGAGTGATGGGTCGGGATGAGGACAGTAGTTGGGTTTGAGTGATGGGTCGGGATGTGGACAGTAGTTGGGATTGAGTGATGGGTCGGGATGTGGACAGCAGTTGGGATTGAGTGATGGGTCGGGATGTGGACAGTAGTTGGGATTGATTGATGGGTCGGGATGTGGACAGCAGTTGGGATTGATTGATGGGTCGGGATGTGGACAGCAGTTGGGATTGAGTGATGGGTCGGGATGTGGACAGTAGTTGGGATTGAGTGATGGGTCGGGATGTGGACAGTAGTTGGGATTGAGTGATGGGTCGGGATGTGGACAGCAGTTGGGATTGAGTGATGGGTCGGGATGTGGACAGCAGTTGGGATTGATTGATGGGTCGGGATGTGGACAGCAGTTGGGATTGATTGATGGGTCGGGATGTGGACAGCAGTTGGGATTGAGTGATGGGTCGGGATGTGGACAGTAGTTGGGATTGAGTTATGGGTCGGGATGAGGACAGTAGTTGGGATTGAGTGATGGGTCGGGATGTGGACAGTAGTTGGGATTGAGTGATGGGTCGGGATGAGGACAGTAGTTGGGATTGAGTGATGGGTCGGGATGAGGACAGTAGTTGGGATTGATTGATGGGTCGGGATGTGGACAGTAGTTGGGATTGATTGATGGGTCGGGATGTGGACAGTAGTTGGGATTGAGTGATGGGTCGGGATGTGGACAGTAGTTGGGATTGAGTGATGGGTCGGGATGTGGACAGTAGTTGGGATTGAGTGATGGGTCGGGATGTGGACAGTAGTTGGGATTGAGTGATGGGTCGGGATGAGGACAGTAGTTGGGATTGAGTGATGGGTCGGGATGTGGACAGTAGTTGGGATTGAGTGATTGGTCGGGATGAGGACAGTAGTTGGGATTGAGTGATGGGTCGGGTATTTGGACAGTAGTTGGGATTGAGTGATGGGTCGGGATGTGGACAGTAGTTGGGATTGATTGATGGGTCGGGATGTGGACAGCAGTTGGGATTGATTGATGGGTCGGGATGTGGACAGCAGTTGGGATTGAGTGATGGGTCGGGATGTGGACAGTAGTTGGGATTGAGTTATGGGTCGGGATGAGGACAGTAGTTGGGATTGAGTGATGGGTCGGGATGTGGACAGTAGTTGGGATTGAGTGATGGGTCGGGATGAGGACAGTAGTTGGGATTGAGTGATGGGTCGGGATGAGGACAGTAGTTGGGATTGATTGATGGGTCGGGATGTGGACAGTAGTTGGGATTGATTGATGGGTCGGGATGTGGACAGTAGTTGGGATTGAGTGATGGGTCGGGATGTGGACAGTAGTTGGGATTGAGTGATGGGTCGGGATGTGGACAGTAGTTGGGATTGAGTGATGGGTCGGGATGTGGACAGTAGTTGGGATTGAGTGATGGGTCGGGATGAGGACAGTAGTTGGGATTGAGTGATGGGTCGGGATGTGGACAGTAGTTGGGATTGAGTGATTGGTCGGGATGAGGACAGTAGTTGGGATTGAGTGATGGGTCGGGTATTTGGACAGTAGTTGGGATTGAGTGATGGGTCGGGATGTGGACAGTAGTTGGGATTGAGTGATGGGTCGGGATGAGGACAGTAGTTGGGATGGAGTGATGGGTCGGGATGTGGACAGTAGTTGGGATTGAGTGATGGGTCGGGATGTGGACAGTAGTTGGGATTGAGTGATGGGTCGGGATGTGGACAGTAGTTGGGATTGAGTGATGGGTCGGGATGTGGACAGCAGTTGGGATTGAGTGATGGGTCGGGATGTGGACAGTAGTTGGGATTGAGTGATGGGTCGGGATGTGGACAGTAGTTGGGATTGAGTGATGGGTCGGGATGTGGACAGTAGTTGGGATTGAGTGATGGGTCGGGATGAGGACAGTAGTTGGGATGGAGTGATGGGTCGGGATGTGGACAGTAGTTGGGATTGAGTGATGGGTCGGGATGTGGACAGCAGTTGGGATTGAGTGATGGGTCGGGATGTGGACAGCAGTTGGGATTGAGTGATGGGTCGGGATGTGGACAGCAGTTGGGATTGAGTGATGGGTCGGGATGTGGACAGCAGTTGGGATTGAGTGATGGGTCGGGATGTGGACAGTAGTTGGGATTGAGTGATGGGTCGGGATGAGGACAGTAGTTGGGATTGAGTGATGGGTCGGGATGTGGACAGTAGTTGGGATTGAGTGATGGGTCGGGATGAGGACAGTAGTTGGGATTGAGTGATGGGTCGGGATGTGGACAGTAGTTGGGATTGAGTGATGGGTCGGGATGTGTGGACAGTAGTTGGGATTGAGTGATGGGTCGGGATGTGGACAGTAGTTGGGATTGAGTGATGGGTCGGGATGTGTGGACAGTAGTTGGGATTGAGTGATGGGTCGGGATGTGGACAGTAGTTGGGATTGAGTGATGGGTCGGGATGTGGACAGTAGTTGGGATTGAGTGATGGGTCGGGATGTGGACAGTAGTTGGGATTGAGTGATGGGTCGGGATGTGTGGACAGTAGTTGGGATTGAGTGATGGGTCGGGATGTGGACAGTAGTTGGGATTGAGTGATGGGTCGGGATGTGGACAGTAGTTGGGATTGAGTGATGGGTCGGGATGAGGACAGTAGTTGGGATTGAGTGATGGGTCGGGATGTGTGGACAGTAGTTGGGATTGAGTGATGGGTCGGGATGTGGACAGTAGTTGGGATTGAGTGATGGGTCGGGATGTGTGGACAGTAGTTGGGATTGAGTGATGGGTCGGGATGTGGACAGTAGTTGGGATTGAGTGATGGGTCGGGATGTGGACAGTAGTTGGGATTGAGTGATGGGTCGGGATGTGGACAGTAGTTGGGATTGAGTGATTGGTCGGGATGAGGACAGTAGTTGGGATTGAGTGATGGGTCGGGATGAGGACAGTAGTTGGGATTGAGTGATGGGTGGGGATGTGGACAGTAGTTGGGATTGAGTGATGGGTGGGGATGTGGACAGTAGTTGGGATTGAGTGATGGGTCGGGATGAGGACAGTAGTTGGGATTGAGTGATGGGTCGGGATGTGGACAGTAGTTGGGATTGAGTGATGGGTCGGGATGTGGACAGTAGTTGGGATTGAGTGATGGGTCGGGATGAGGACAGTAGTTGGGATTGAGTGATGGGTCGGGATGAGGACAGTAGTTGGGATTGAGTGATGGGTGGGGATGTGGACAGTAGTTGGGATTGAGTGATGGGTCGGGATGAGGACAGTAGTTGGGATTGAGTGATGGGTGGGGGATGTGGACAGTAGTTGGGATTGAGTGATGGGTCGGGATGAGGACAGTAGTTGGGATTGAGTGATGGGTCGGGATGAGGACAGTAGTTGGGATTGAGTGATGGGTCGGGATGAGGACAGTAGTTGGGATTGAGTGATGGGTCGGGATGAGGACAGTAGTTGGGATTGAGTGATGGTCGGGATGTGTTGACAGTAGTTGGGATTGAGTGATGGGTCGGGATGAGGACAGTAGTTGGGATTGAGTGATGGGTCGGGATGTGTTGACAGTAGTTGGATTGAGTGATGGGTCGGGATGTGTTGACAGTAGTTGGGATTGAGTGATGGGTCGGGATGTGTTGACAGTAGTTGGGATTGAGTGATGGGTCGGGATGTGTTGACAGTAGTTGGGATTGAGTGATGGGTCGGGATGTGTTGACAGTAGTTGGGATTGATGCCTTAATCATGCAAACGTCATGTGATCGAGGTTGATTTGGACTGAATCTGGTTTAACACCTGAGCAACATCATCTCTCCGTAATGAACCCACTGTCAGCCGGAGACTTTAGCCTGACACATATGAGGAATGAAACGTCCTCCTTTGCCCTTGAAGGAAAATTCCCTCTATTTTCTGGAGTTATGATCCGTCTGAAAAGCATTCGCTGCGCTGGCATGTTCTGGAGGATGAAGCTCAGTGAATTCAGACCTCACAGAAGTGTTTTATCTGCCTTCCTTTCTCTTGTCTACTGTGATTAACATCCACTGCATTCACATCAGATGATTATTGATCATTTAAACATCTGGAGTGTCTTTGAGAAGGCAAACGTATTCATCAGACTGTGACTGTGCGAAAATCATTATGAGCATCGTCACCTTCCATATGTGCCCGTGTGAGTATATGAATATTGTTTAACTGTTGCATTATTAATAACATGAGTCCGTGACCACAGTAGTGTAAGATCATGATGAATCCTTTCACTGTGTTTTGGACATTAATAGCTTCACATTTACAGATCATAATTACATACTCATTTCCGTTACAGATCGTTTGATGTGAATTACTACATTTCTGCCAAAATATGACTTAATTCACTTCACTGTTGCTACTGTTTTGTGCTGTGTATAATCTTTGGTATTATTATTATCATTATTAATTGTATCATTATTGTTATTTTATGAATGTTGATATTGTTATTGTTGTTTTTATTATTCATTTTAATATTATTATTATTATTATTATCAGATTTTTGTATGCTTTAAGATGCTTTAAAGTTATGGTAAGTTATGGTAGAATTCTTTTATTATTATTTTTCTTTTATTATTTTTACTTCAATATTATTTATTTTACTTTAATTTATTATTTAGGGCTGTACAATTAATCACAATTAACATCGTGCTTAAACCGATTTGGCTTATTGCACTTATGAAAAATGTTAAAATATTTTTTAAATTATTATTATTATTATTATTATTATTACTATATTATTATATTATTTACTGTTGTTTTTTTAAAAACCTATTTTATATTATTATTATTATTATTATTATTATTATTATTATTATTATTATTATTATTATTATTATTATTATTATTATCATCAGATTTTTTACTTCCTGTAGAGTGCTTTAAAGTTCAAGGTAGAATTATTTTATTATTAATATTATTTAATTTTTATTATTATAATTTTATTATTATTATTATTATTATTATTATTATTATTATTATTATTATTATTATTATTATTATTATTATTATTATTATTATTATTATTATTATATGTTTGACTTCCTTCATAGTGCTGTAAAGTAAAGTTTGAGGTAGCATATTTTTTTTATTATTATTATCATATTTTTATTTTTCATCCTCTGTAATGCTTTAAAGTAAAGTTCAAGGTAGAATTCTTTGTTTTATTATTGTATTATTTTTATGTTTTATTATATTACATATTTATTATGAAAATTGTATTATTATTTTTAATCATAAACCCGAGATGGCAGCCTCCAAGTCTGTGGAAAAAGCATGTGAGCCAATCATATCACAGCGCTGTCATCATGATCATGTGATCTGCTGTGATTGTGTGGATAATTGCTCCGTGTCGTTTGTGAAGTCAGATCAAGACGTGATTGCACTCTTTAGCAGTGCAGTGCAGTTTCTCTGAGCTCCTGCTGTCTGCCGTCTCGTTCTTCAGCTCCGCTGTAAAGCAACATTAATGTTTCATGCTCTCATCGCTGTAGACGTGCGGTGTGAAGACACTGAGACACTGACTCTGTGCCGCCGGAGACGCTGCTGATCTCAGCTCAACACTTCCCTCGTCTTCCTCGTTATAATCGCACACAACACATCCATACAGGAGCATCCCAGACATCATCATCTCTGACGCTCGCCTGCTCAACTACAGTTATTCATAGACTATTAGACTTCATATTCTGAATAGGCTATGTATATATTTAATTTTCATTTAACATTTTGTGTTATTGGTAACACTTTACATTAAGTTCTCATTTGCATTAAAGGTATAGTTCACCCAAAAATGAAAATTAGCCCATGATTTAATCACCCTCAAGTCATCCGAGGTGTATATGAGATTCTTCTTTCAGACGAACACAATCAGAGTTATACTAAAAAAGTACTGGCTCTTCAAAGCTTTATAATGGCAGTGAATGACTGTTTCTGTTTTGAAGTCCATAAAAGTGCATCTATCCATCATAAAAGTGCATCTATCCTTCATAAAAGTGCATCTATCTATCATAAAAGTGCATCCATCTATCATAAAAGTGCATCCATCCATCATAAAAGTGCATCTATCCATCATAAAAGTGCATCTATCCATCATAAAAGTGCATCCATCCATCATAAAAGTGCATCTATCCATCATAAAAGTGCATCCATCCATCATAAAAGTGCATCTATCCATCAAAGTGCATCTATCCATCATAAAAGTGCATCCATCCATCATAAAAGTGCATCTATCCATCAAAGTGCATCTATCCATCATAAAAGTGCATCCATCCATTATAAAAGTGCATCTATCCATCATAAAAGTGCATCCATCCATCATAAAAGTGCATCTATCCATCATAAAAGTGCATCTATCCATCATAAAAGTGCATCCATCCATCATAAAAGTGCATCTATCCATCATAAAAGTGCATCCATCCATCATAAAAGTGCATCTATCCATCATAAAAGTGCATCTATCCATCATAAAAGTGCATCCATCCATCATAAAAGTGCATCTATCCATCATAAAAGTGCATCTATCCATCATAAAAGTGCATCTATCCATCATAAAAGTGCATCCATCCATCATAAAAGTGCATCTATCCATCATAAAAGTGCATCTATCCATCATAAAAGTGCATCCATCCATCATAAAAGTGCATCTATCCATCATAAAAGTGCATCTATCCATCATAAAAGTGCATCCATCCATCATAAAAGTGCATCTATCCATCATAAAAGTGCATCTATCCATCATAAAAGTGCATCTATCCATCATAAAAGTGCATCCATCCATCATAAAAGTGCATCTATCCATCATAAAAGTGCATCTATCCATCATAAAAGTGCATCTATCCATCATAAAAGTGCATCTATCCATCATAAAAGTGCATCTATCCATCATAAAAGTGCATCCATCCATCATAAAAGTGCATCTATCCATCATAAAAGTGCATCTATCCATCATAAAAGTGCATCTATCCATCATAAAAGTGCATCTATCCATCATAAAAGTGCATCTATCCATCATAAAAGTGCATCCATCCATCATTAAAGTGCATCTATCCATCATAAAAGTGCATCTATACATCATAAAAGTGCATTTGTCATAATAGTGCATCTATCCATCATAAAAGTGCATCTGTTCATCATAAAAGTGCATCTATCATCATAAAAGTGCGTCTATCATCATAAAAGTGCATCTATACATCATAAAAGTGCATTTGTCATAATAGTGCATCTATCCATCATAAAAGTGCATCTGTTCATCATAAAAGTGCATCTATCATCATAAAAGTGCGTCTATCATCATAAAAGTGCATCTATACATCATAAAAGTGCATTTGTCATAATAGTGCATCTA
>JARQWZ010003715.1:0-144000 GCA_033150135.1 Gobio occitaniae
AACACCGCTTAAAAGATGCAATCTAATCCTGTTTACATGAAATAAGCTGCTCGCGAGTAGGCTTAAGTTTACTAAACAATCCAAGATCATGCCAAATCGTCAACAATCAAATCCAGCTAACTGAGTCAGCAACGTACGAAGAACAAGCCCCTGGTTTAGTTTTCTCTCTGTTTGCTCTGTTTCCACTGGCCTGTGTTCTCTATCATTAGTTTATTAATCCCAGACCTGTTTCTGTTCTTCCCATGATCTCCCTGTTATTTAAACCCTGAGTTCTGTTCAGTTCATCGTCCGGTATCGTCTGCGTTACGTGCTTGTGTTTGTCCCCATGATTCTCCTGTGTATTGTGTGGATTATTAGAGTAAAGACTGATCTTTGAGTTATTTCCTGAGTCGTGCGCTTCTCTACAGCCACCGTTGCTGACACTAACAGTGAATGTTAATCTTCTCAAACTCATTTAACCAGCAATTTATCACATGATCCCAGAACAGAAACAATTGAAGTCATAAAAACACATTTAAAACTCACCATCCAGACACCACAAACAGAGCAAAACAGGGTGAAACATCTTCAACTATTTCAGTCCACAAATATGAAGACAAACTCTGAAGAACCGGTTCAGTAGTAAAATGACAGACGGGCTGATGTGAAGCTGCTCTGTAGTAAAGTGAAGTGAAACTCCACCGTCAGCTGAAATAACTATCTATCCAGTGTTAATGGGGGTGTGACCATCTAGCTCTTTTTAGCTGATTAATTCACACCCTCTGAACATTGACACTTTGAGCTCCAGTCGCCTCAACTTCTGTAAGTCAAAGGTGTCATCAGGGCAGAGTGAGATTTTGGGGACGGCGGTTCTGATCTGAAAAATGACAATTCGCACAAATAAAATCATTTAATTCAGCATTTCTTAGTGTGGGTGTGTGTGTGTGTGTGAGTGTGAGAGAGAAATGTCAAAACCTTTGGCCTAGGCTATTTCATTATATTTTATCCAGATAATGCATAGTAGGCTATTATTGCATTTGTCTATTTCAAAGATGTCAGAGAGGAGGCAAATGGCAAAATAATATTTCATAATAATTTTGAATATTTCGTTCCCTTTCGTTCAGTCACTACGACGTACGTTAGTGACTAACGAATGGGGGTTTCGCTTAGAAGCCAATCATCTTCGAGTATTCAACAGCGCCCAATGGCAGTGCCAATGCCATGGGCATGCGGAATTTGCATGCGTAACTCCGCCCCACCTCGTGGGTGTATCAGGAAGTACGCTGGCAACATCGCATTATGTTTTCTGCTTTGGAGCCAAGAGGATCTCTTCACTCCTTCAAGCCTGATCTGAGTCTTTGACAGCTTTTCGAGACGAACAGCTTTCCAGAGGCGTTGGTGTTACGGCGCGTTCCAGTGATCATCATACTGCCTGCCTGCTGATCTGCGCAGTGGTCCGCTAGACAGCTGGTGTGTGGTCCCTGGGCGCTTCGGCGTTCTCTGCGAGGCTTCCTCTCCTAAAAGAGCTTACACGTGACGCGTCCTTTTCAGGATGTCTCGTCCGTGTACTTCTGGGTGTGGTCGGTCGTTATCTCCCTCTGATGGGCACACACACTGCCTGGTATGTTTGGGCTTTCAGCATGCTCAGGCAGCGTTTGTGGATGAGTCATGTTCCCACTGCGGGAACATGACCATCGCGGTGTTGCGGTCAAGACTCCATGACCTTCGTACTGAAGTGAGAGTCCCCTCAACCACACCCCGATCTACTGAGTCCCAGAGGCCCAGTACTTCGGCTGGTGGTCAGGGTGACCTGACGGTTACGGTGTGGAACAAAGCCCGACGCTCATGCCTCGGGCCACACCCCCGTCTTGCACACTGCAACCCGCGAGCGTTCAGACGCAGATCGCGGGGCCGGCTCCGGCCCCCCCGCGTGTCTTGTTTGGCGCTCCAGAGGAAGATGCGATGTCGATCACCGCATCACAAGGTGGGCTCGAGTCCTCTGAGGATGATGACTCGGCTGTGCTGCCGCCTTCGGGCGCGCCAGCATTGCCCGAGTCGGACCCAGAGCTGACAGCCATGTTGTCTCGGGCAGCCGCGAGCCTAGGGATAGAGTGGAACCCTCCACCCTGTCCCGAACGCTCAAGGCTCGACGATTGGTTTTTGGGAGCCCGCGCTGACAACAGTCAGTCCCCGCCCCAATACCTTTCTTTCCCGAGCTGCATGAGGAACTCGCGCGGTCCTGGAAGTCCCCGTTGTCTTCCCGTGACCGTTCGGCGACTTCCTCCGCCTTCCTCCGCCTTCTCCGTCCTCGATGGGGCGGCAGCTAAAGGGTACACTGGGGTCCCTCCAGTTGAACGTTCTGTTGCGATGCAACTGTGTCCTCAGAGCGCTTCAACCTGGCGTGGTGATCCTAAGCACCCCTCCAAAGCCTGTCGATTCACATCAACCTTGGTGGCGAAATCACACAGAGCCGCGGGGCAGGCTGCCGCTTCGCTGCATGCCATGGCGATCCTTCAGGTCTACCAGGCCAGGATCCTCAAGGACATGCACGAGGCCGGAGTTGATCCGGGGCTCTTAAATGAGCTGCGTGCCGCCACCGACCTCGCTCTCCGGGCGACGAAGGTGACCGCACGCTCCCTGGGTCAAGTGATGTCCACAAATGTGGTCCAGGAGCGTCACCTGTGGCTGAACCTGGCTGATATGCGGGACACCGAGCGGACCCGGTTCCTCGATGCCCCCATATCCCAGGCCGGCCTCTTCGGCGGGGCGGTTGAGGACTTTGCCCAACAGTTCTCAATCGCCAAGAAGCAGACTGAGGCTATCAAACACGTACTGCCCCGGCGGCCAGCTGCTGCCTCCACCCAGCCGCCGGCACAGTCGCCTCAGTCTGCTCCACGCCGAGGACGCCCTCCTAAGGCTCCCGCCCCTCCCACCCGGTCCAAGCAGCAGCCTTCACCCGGGCCGGGTCGCGGAGGAAGCCGTAGGAAGGCGTCCAAGTCCCTCAGGCCGCCCCGCGCCCCGCTAAACGCCAGGCCAAGCGGCGCTCCTGAGACGGACGGCTCAGGGATGGGAAATTCTTTCGAGGAGATGGTAGCAGGACCACTCCTTCCCCCGGTGGAGGGCCGGGGAGAATCCTTTGTTCAGCTGCTGGCCCCCGGGTCAGCAGCACCCTATGTTGGTCAAAGAAAGAATTAACATTCCCATCCCTGAGCCCACAGAGTCCGGTGGTGACGGTGCGCGCCACCCACGGGTCCCGCCACTCGCATCCCACTCTGTCGCCAGCCTCCTGGCAGAGCAGACCCCAGTGGAACGTGCGTCCTTCCCTGGTCTCCTCTGTCAGGACGCAGCTGTCAACCGTGCCCCCACACCGGGACGCCCCACAGCCTCCCATGTCCGGGCCGGTGACGCTGCATCGCTGCAAGCCCACACCGGGTACGTCTGTACTCCGTATGACCCCGCTGGTGCAGTTTCTGGATGTCTGGCTTCAGCTTCCAGGGCTGTCCCGCTGGGTCGCGCGGACCGTCAGGCGCGGCTACGCGATTCAGTTCGCGCAGGTTCCTCCCTGCTTCCGGGGAGTCCGTTCCACCATGATCGGGGGCCAACGCCCCCGTCATGCGAGCGGAGATTGCCACCCTACTGGCGAAGGGTGCGATCGAACCTGTCCCTCCAGCCGAGATGAATTACTACCATTCGGGCTATCTCTGTCCCCTCGCGTCTTTACGAAGATTGCCGAGGCAGCCCTTGCGCCCCTTCGGCAGCACGGGGTTCGCATCCTGAATTACCTCGACGACTGGCTCATACTGGGTCACTCTCGAGAGCAGGTTTGCGGACACAGAGATTTGGTGCTCCATCACCTAGCCCGTCTGGGCCTTCGGGTCAACTGGGAGAAGAGCAAACTTTTCTCGGTATGGATATCAACTCAGTCGCCATGTGCGCGCAGCTTTCGAGCGCGCGCTGCGCAGTCTCTGCTGACTTCCCTTCGTCAAATCGAGGGCAAGAGTGCGGTTCCACTGAAACTGTTTCAGGGCATATGGCATCTGCAGCTGCGGTAACGCCGCTCGGATTGCTTCATTTGAGACCGCTTCAGCACTGGCTACGCGATCGAGTCCCGAGATGGGCATGGCGGTCTGGCACGCTCCGGGTACAAGTGACTCGGGCCTGCTTATAGACACTCAGCCCGTGGTCGAACCTCAGCTTTCTACGGACCGGTGTGTCCTTAGAACGAGTTTCCAGGCATATTGTTGTGACAACAGATGCATCATCCACGGGCTGGGGTGCCATATGCAATGGACAAGCAGCCGCGGGCTCCTGGACAGGACCCCAGCGCCTTCTGCATGTCAATTGCCTCGAGTTACTGGCAGTACGGTTCGCCCTGCACCGCTTCCGAGCGTTGCTGAGGGGTCAACATGTACTAGTCAGGACAGACAACACGGCCGTAGTAGCGTACATCAACCACCAGGGCGGTCTACGCTCCCCCCGTATGTCTCAACTCGCCCGCCATCTCGTTTTGTGGAGTCAGAAGCGCCTGAGGTCCCTTTGTGCTGTCCACATCCCGGGAGACCTGAACCGTGCAGCCGACGAGCTCTCACGGATTCAGCCTCTCCCCGGAGAGTGGAGACTCCACCCCCAGACGGTCCAGCTGATATGGGAACGGTTCGGCGATGCACAGGTAGATCTGTTTGCCTCCCAGGACTCTTCCCATTGCTCCCTGTATTATTCTCTGACCGAGGGCACCCTCGGCACGGATGCACTGGCGCACAGCTGGCCGCCAGGGCTACGCAAGTATGCGTTTCCCCCAGTGAGCCTTCTTGCACGGGTACTGTGCAAGATCAGGGAGGACAAGGAGCAGGTCATGTTGGTCGCCCCGTATTGGCACGGCCAGACCTGGTTCCCAGAACTTTTACTCCTTGCGACAGCCCCTCCCTGGCCTATTCCTCTGAGACCGGACCTCCTCACTCAGAGACGGGGCACCTTTTGGCACCCGCGTCCAGTGCTCTGGAAGCTCCACGTGTGGCTTCTGGACGGGACGCGGCAGGTTTGAGTAGCCTTCCACCTGCGGTGGTCGCTACCATCACTTCCGCTAGAGCTGAGTCTACGCGACGCCTCTATGCGTTGAAGTGGAACCTCTTCGTCACATGGTGCTCTTCCCGCCAAGAAGACCCCTGGAAATGCCCGATCGGGTCCGTGCTATCGTTTCTCCAGGAGGGGGTGGAGCAAAGGCTGTCTCCCTCCACCCTTAAAGTATATGTGGCCGCAATATCTGCCTACCACGATCTCCTGGGGGACAAAAAGGTAAGTCAGCACGACCTGATCATCAGGTTCCTGAGGGGGGCGAGGAGACCGAATCCTCCTCGCTCTCCTCTCGTTCCCTCTTGGGACCTCTCAGTAGTCTTAAGTGCTCTGCAGAGGCCTCCCTTTGAGCCTTTGCGGTCGGCTGAGATTAAGTTCTTGTCTATGAAGACGGCTCTGCTGACCGCATTGGCCTCGCTTAAGAGGGTCGGGGACCTGCAAGCATTTTCGGTTGACGAAGCGTGCCTTGAGTTCGGGCCGGCCAACTCTCACGTGATCCTGAGACCCCGGCCCGGATATGTGCCCAAGGTTCCTACCACTCCGTTCCGAGATCAGGTGGTGAACCTGCAAGCGCTGCCTTTGGAGGAGGCAGACCCAGCCTTGGCATTGCTCTGTCCAGTTCGCGCTCTCCGCGCCTACGTAGACATGACGCAGTGTTTCAGGACCTCAGACCAGCTCTTTGTCTGTTATGGTGGAGAGCGGAAGGGAAGTGCTCTCTCAAAGCAGAGGTTGTCTCACTGGATAGTGGACACCATTGTTTTGGCGTACCAGCAGCAAGGCCGACCATGTCCCCTTGGTGTGAGGGCACACTCCACCCGGAGTGTGACCTCCTCTTGGGCTCTAGCGCATGGCGCCTCGCTAACAGACATCTGCAGAGCTGCAGGCTGGGCGACACCCAACACATTCGCCAGATTCTACAATCTCCGAGTGGAGCCAGTGTCCGACTATGTACTCGCCCCTACGGGTGGCCGGTAATGGGCCAGGCTCAGGTGTCTTCGCTTGCGCGCCATTCCACTCCCAGGACTGGATACGTGCGATATTTTCCTCAGGTAAGCTCCCCGAGAGCCCTGAGCTCCTCCAGCACTGCTTACGCCGACATCAGTTCAGTCTGCCCTTTCGAGCCCAGACCCTCATGTCCGGCCAGGTGCTCCGTGTGCATGGTTCCCTCCGGCGACCCCCACACGAGTATTTCCACCGTAAGCCTCCTCAGTGAGCAGGTGTCTTTCCCTTGGCAAGTCCCTGCCACCCCTAGGGTTAAAAATCCACCTTCGGCTGGTACCCTAGTGATCTTCCATATGCAGCCCTCAGCGGGTCATATGTGTATTCTCTAAGCCCTCCCTACGGTAGGCATCTTGGCATTCCCTCACTGGGATATGCTTCCCAGTGTACCTTGGTATTCCTGTGATAAGTGGGAGTCCTTCGTCCGTACTAGTCTTACGACAGGGTACTCACACTTACGCAGGGCACTGGACGACAGCTGAGTGGCGTTGTTGTATTGGAACCCCCATTCGTTAGTCACTAACGTACGTCGTAGTGACTGAACGAAAGGGAACGTCTCGGTTACGTATGTTTCCTTTGCCACGTCAGCTGTGCTGCCTGGAACGCGGAGTTCAGTCTTGGCTCCTGCAGCAGTAACATAATGCGATGTTGCCAGCGTACTTCCTGATATACCCACGAGGTGGGGCGGAGTTACGCATGCAAATTCCGCATGCCCATGGCATTGGCACTGCCATTGGGTCGCTGTTGAATACTCGAAGATGATTGGCTTCTAAGCGAAACCCCCATTCGTTAGTCACTAACGTACGTCTCCGTTCCCTCCTCAGGGAACGAGGGTTACATACGTAACCGAGACGTTTTTTCTTTCCTTTTTCTTTCCTTCTGAATTCAGTGCCTGTTCACGTGCTTGTCATTTACTTGTCCAAGTGAAACATTTGCTTGTCCAGAAAAAAATATTTTTTTTGTGTGTGTGTGTGTGTATGTGTTGTAAATATAATTTATTCTGAAGCAATATTCTCACCATTGTTCAATCAGCTTTGACATATTTAAATCTGCCCTTTTATCTGCATAAAAGGGCATTTTTCCATAATCTTATTAAATATAGACTATGCTTCAGCTTTCATTTTATATTCTTAAATTTTATAGATTAAACTAGAATAAGACACTACTCTGTGCTCAAAGTGATGCTCGGAGCTCCAGTGGTTTTAAACAAGGATGATGGTGAACAATTCCAGGATATGCTTTTTTTTCATTGGTTGTTGCGTTAAATCTTACCCAGATACAATAGTGCTATTATTGGCTGAACTCCAGGGGAGACGCGCTTGATTCCTGCCCGGTTCCATAGAGAGAGCGGTGCGGCCAGATAAATTGTTGGCGCTGTGGCATATTAAATATATGATAAATAGTTTTTCTGCGTGAGAAATACAATGTGTGGCGGGAGTGCGTGACAAAAGACAGAAATGAGTGACTGTCACGCTCAATGCGTGACACTTGGGAGCCCTGTGTCATTTTCATCAGAAATAAACTGACCCATAACATTAAAATGGAGAGTCTAGTTGTGCTCGACAGACACCTACAGCTCACCTTCACAGACATGAAGGACATGGATGAGGCAATCCTCCTTAATGCTGATGTCTTCATTTATAAGATTACAGAATAGATTAATTGAAGTCAATATAACCTAAAAACCTTAATGTCAATCCCTGAATAATGCTTTTGTTCCCCAGTTATGAATGTGTGCTTGTTTAGATATGTAGCGCCCCCTTCCTGTCATTCTTTGAATCATGTAGGACAGCACGCCCTGTTCATTAAATATATCCCTACAGAAATGTTGAAGTCAGGTCCCTCTTATGTAACTCAATAAAATACATACACACATAAGATTAACTTGTTAAGAATTAAAGTAGGGATGCTCCGATCAGGATTGTTGCTGTCGATACCGAGTACCGATTTCTTGTCATGGTGATCGGCCGATACCGATCCTGATTCCAAGGCTTCACTGATTTGTAAGCTCTCTGATCACTGTTAACCTTTTTTTCAGATTATTATATTTTTGTTAAATTTTTTATGGTAATTATGTACTGTAATGTAACTTGTTTTAACAGGGTACTAAATAATCACAAATGATTCATTATACTGTGAACATTTTAATATGCCTTTTAAATGGGGTTTCTGCATAACACTATGCATATCAGGATACTTAATAGGGCTGTATTTTCTATTTGGATAAAAAAAAAAATCTATTTATTTTAATAATTTTTTCCCATCCTGCCCAATGATGTCCTAAAAACAATGTTGATATAGAAGGCTATAAACAAATACAGTGAATGTAATGTAGGCATGTATTAATAATTTAGTTTTTTAATTCACTGAACTAAAAATGAAAATAAAAACAAAAGCATATTAGCCTATATTTGATTACCCAATTATAATGGTCACTTCCATAAAAATATACATACTTGTAGGTTTAAAATTCTACATATGGCACATTTATTGTCCAACAACAAATATTTTAGAAATATGTATACTTTAGTCAGAATAATTGCGTTCCTATCCTATATAGCTCTCTGTCTGTTTGGCGCGGATCAGTGTTGCCAAGTCCGCAATTTTCACACGGAATTGGGCTACTTCAACACTGTTGCCGCGGGCTGTTTTTCATGTCCGCGGGTTGAAGAGACCCCAATTACGTGATATTTAGCCCATGGAATGTGAATTTTAGTAGGCAACTATGCCAAAAAAAACAAATATTTTACCCCCCAAATGCCCGGCAGGTTTTGTTGTGAAACCTGGCGACCCTGGCGCTGATGCGTGCGGCTGCGCTCGCGGAAGTCAGAATTTTTGCGGAGATTCACATGCAGAAGGCTCGTCGTCTCCTGACAGAAAAATTGACATATTTGCATGACTTTCTAACATTTACAGATGGAGAATATCCCTGTGAAATGTAAGTTATGCACTGAGGAAAGCACCACATCTCAAACGCATTAAACAACGCAGGTATTTATCTGTCTGTCAGCACAAGTATCTCTCAGAGCGTCTGACAGTGACAGGACAAGCTGCTTTAAACTATAAGTTACACGTTAACAATATCTTGCCAGTTATTTTAAAGCCCTTAACATAAATCATGTGTCATGTTTAGGACAAATTGTATCATGCACTTTCCCTGCATCAGCTCACTCTGCGTTACTCCGCTATTCTTCTGAACGGCATTCGCCCATCCCTTTGGACCGGCTGACCCGTGTTCAACTGCTGTTCACATGGAATCCTTCTCCACTTCTGCCTTCAAAGCTCTCGTTTGAATATTTGCTACTACCTACCCCACGCGTCATGTACGCCCTCACGCGATGACGTCATCAAATTGCGATCGGTTCGTGAGATCGGCCAAGTTAGTGAGTACTGATCGAGTCATAAAATATGATTATCGGCCGATACCGATCTCTGGCCGATCGATCGGAGCATCCCTAAATTAAAGTCTTGGATAAGTGACAAAAGGTAAAGGATTTAATTAGTCAAAATACCTCAAATGAAAAATCACAAATTGACACAATATCACACTAATACAATACCCTCAGGTGACAAAATTACAGAATTGGTTTCTCTATAAAATACCACCCAGAATGAATGGACCAGATCATTTATTTATCTGGAAATTTCCATCTGAATATTTACAGTTCTTAATTGACAACACACCAGTTAAGGCGGGTGCACACTGCGATTTTGGCCACGATCTGGCCGATTTGGCCAGCGCATCCTTTAGCAAATCCTAAAAGATTCCTCTGATCCTAGGCTAAAATCTGAAGTCTTTGATCGTTAGTTTGAAATGTTCACCGGCAGCCGATTAATGACCATTGCGATCAAATTTTACCTCTGGAAATTCTGGCAGTGTCAGAAGATTTGGCGCACAATCCTGCAGTGTGACTTCTCCTACGACGACCGTCAAATTATCTTCGTTTTTCAAGACAAACTATGACCAAAATGAGCGCTAGAGATTTCTTTGTAGCCACCATTTCATTCCCGCATGTAATGCAGCTCACAGTCACCGAACGCGTCATTGATTGATGATATAAAACTCTGGACGAGTTTTCTTGCGTGCGTCCGTTTTTAGCGCGCCTTGACTATCGTACAGTCTGACATTAATGACAACTGAGATCTTACAGTGTGCCATGGCTTACAGCGGGGATCATGTTCATACAGTCTGACAAGCAACAAACGTAAGGGACTATTATAAATCACACAGTGTGCACCCGTCTTTATTCACAACCCACCCATCTGAGATGTTGCTGAAGTACATGGTGGCCTTAAAAACTCAAATAAAAGGTACCTGAATTATGTTGTTCAGTAATACGTGACTCCCCAGCACAGTAGTAGGCCTACGGGAAATCTTCCTCCTGTGCTTGTTTCCTGAAGACAGTCACATGTCTGTCTTGTTTAGCACATGGTATTTTGTTTTATTTCTGTGCCATGTGTGTTCCTGTCCTCAGTCTTGACCCCACCCCTCTTGTTATCTGATTATTTATTAATTTTTCCCACCTGTTGTTTCCCAATTACCTGCCTTGTTTGTTCCCTATTTAGTCTCCTTGCGTTTTTTCTGTCCTGTGCTGGTCCGTTTGTTGTTTGTTGGATGTCATCTGCTCCTTGTCATGGTTCCTGTGTTCCTCTCCTTAAGTTTAAGTGTATATTCCTCCTTGTGGGTTTTTGTTTTGTGTTTATGTTTATTTTGCTAATAAAACCACTCTTCTCGCATTTGAGTCTCCGCTCCCATTTCTACCCTGACAACAGCGAACTCCTGATGTTCACGTGAACCTGGGTACTTACCAGATCAATAAACCGCAAATGAAGCGAGTGTCTTCAGCCTTTAGGTCTTTCACCAGTCATATTTAGAATAACTTGAAACACAGTCTGTATTAGCGATCAATGCCACTAAAGAATGATGATTGACACAATTTCCAGCCCAAAAGCTCTCAAAACCCACCCAAATCATTCACTGTCAAAAGATTGTGATATAATTCTAATGTCATGACAACCAAGGTGTAACAGTACCATTTACCTCCTTAAAGGGGTGATGAATTGAGAAATCAACTTTCCCTTGAGCCTTTGATATATTAAAGTTCCTCGTGATATAAAAATATCCTCTAAGTTTCAGAACTAAAAACGTCCTTGTTAGTCAAAGAAAAGCTTTTATTGACCAGACCCAGAAAACGAGAGATCTCAGAATATGTCGACCACTGATCTCATAGAATGCAGAAGCGCCGCCTCAAGCCCCGCCCACCGACTCGTGGAGCTAAACGGGTCACGTTACCGAGCAATAAACATGCCGGTTCCAGCTCACGTGCCTAAGACGTAAGTTTGTTCACTTCATTTTACTGCAGAATCGATTGTAAACGAGATACAGGTCGAGACTGGATTTGCAGACATATTGAGATTAAAACACAATGCTGTGCTTCTATAGTGGATCCGACAGGAACGGTGCAACACACACTTATGTGAGTAAAACATGTTTTTATATGTGATAGTATTGCATTCGTTACAGATCATTTGATATCTATTGATTACATACCTTAGCACGCGGTCACAGGCTGGAGAATCCTCTTTTTGAAGTGTTATTGCTTAATTCGTGATCATACTCGGACATGTAACATTATTGGCCCGGGCTTGGACTTGACTTTTTTAAAAGCCCAACGTCCCCGGGGCTACTTTACAATAAGGTTTCATTAGTTAACATTAGTTAATGTATTAATTAACATGAGCTAACCATGAGCAGTACGTTTGTTACTGTATTTGTTAATCTCTGTTAACGTTAGTTAATAAAAATCCAGCTGTTCATTGTTTGTTCATGTTAGTTCACAGTGCATTAACTAATGTTAACAAGATTTTAATAATGCATTAGTAAATGTTGAAATTAACATTAACAAAGATATATACACTCACCTAAAGGATTATTAGGAACACCTGTTCAATTTCTCATTAATACAATTATCTAATCAACCAATCACATGGCAGTTTCTTCAATGCATTTAGGGGTGTGGTCCTGGTCAAGACAATCTCCTGAACTCCACACTGAATGTCAGAATGGGAAAGAAAGGGGATTTAAGCAATTTTGAGCGTGGCATGGTTGTTGGTGCCAGACGGGCCGGTCTGAGTATTTCACAATCTGCTCAGTTACTGGGATTTTCATGCACAACCGTTTCTAGGGTTTACAAAGAATGGTGTGAAAAGGGAAAAACATCCAGTATGCGGCAGTCCTGTGGGCGAAAATGCCTTGTTGATGCTAGAGGTCAGAGGAGAATGAGCCGACTGATTCAAGATGATAGAAGAGCAACTTTGACTGAAATAACCACTCGTTACAACCGAGGTATGCAGCAAAGCATTTGTGAAGCCACAACACACACAACCTTGAGGCGGATGGGCTACAACAGCAGAAGACCCCACCGGGTACCACTCATCTCCACTACAAATAGGAAAAAGAGGCGACAATTTGCACGAGCTCACCAAAATTGGACAGTTGAAGATTGGAAAAATGTTGCCTGGTCTGATGAGTCTCGATTTCTGTTGAGACATTCAGATGGTAGAGTCAGAATTTGGCGTAAACAGAATGAGAACATGGATCCATCATGCCTTGTTACCACTGTGCAGGCTGGTGGTGGTGGTGTAATGGTGTGGGGGATGTTTTCTTGGCACACTTTAGGCCCCTTAGTGCCAATTGGGCATCATTTAAATGCCACGGCCTACCTGAGCATTGTTTCTGACCATGTCCATCCCTTTATGACCACCATGTCCCCATCCTCTGATGGCTACTTCCAGCAGGATAATGCACCGTCACAAAGCTCCAATCATTTCAAATTGGTTTCTTGAACATGACAATGAGTTCACTGAACTAAAATGGCCCCCACAGTCACCAGATCTCAACCCAATAGAGCATCTTTGGGATGTGGTGGAACGGGAGCTTCGGGCCCTGGATGTGCATCCCACAAATCTCCATCAACTGCAAGATGCTCTCCTATCAATATGGGCCAACATTTCTAAAGAATGCTTTCAGCACCTTGTTGAATCAATGCCACGTAGAATTAAGGCAGTTCTGAAGGCGAAAGGGGGTCAAACACAGTATTAGTATTGTGTTCCTAATAATCCTTTAGGTGAGTGTAAATGCTTTATAAGTGCAGTTCATTATTAGTTAATGTTAACTAATGTAGTTAACTAATGAACCTTATTGTAAAGTGTTACTGAAATAACATTCCTTTCTTACGCGCTCGCACGTGTGTGTATGTGTGTACAGTTTGCGGTTATATTCACTGATCGGGTGACAACATTCCAATCAATCGCGGATGGATGAGAGATGAATCTTTGTGTTTGTTTGTCCTGTGAACATTTCTCTTAACAGCAAACTCTTAAAAAATGAAAATATACTTACCCCGCCAGACTGTACTTGCAAAGATGGAATTGCCCCACTTTTTAGACTCAGCGTTTGTGCACAGCCGGCCTCTCCCAGGTTCTGAAAACTGCAGCACACAGTCGAACATTTGGGTTGTGCTGTTCTGGAACAGTGTTGTAAATAAAGCTTAACCACTGTTTTCAAAATGTCCCCTCCTTTGGAAGGCCAAACAAAGTAGTTTGGCTTTCTCAACGAAAAACAAAGACATGGCAGCAACAATACTACAGCGAGAATAAAAACAAAGTTTAATAAATAACTTTGGACTTTTCTGTGTTATTTATTAAACTTTGTGCTATTTTTATAATCATCTTCAATGGATTATATGCGACTACAAGACCCTCAAAAATGAGAAGAGGAATGGACATTGCATTTATTAATGTTGCCCCAATGAGTACTTCTATAAACGAACCAAAATGAAGTCACATGACAACATCCACCTCACTCATTGGCCATGGCGTATTTCCTAAACTGCGACTGTGCGTGCTGGTTTTGTCCCTGACCATAATCTATTACATTGTCTGTAGGGGTGTAACGGTTCACAAAATTCATGGTTCGGTTCGATACGATCCACTGGTGTCACGGTTCGGTTCGGTACGTTTTAGATACAGCAAAAAGTAAAAATTGGCAGATAAATTTCTTTGATTTTTTTTTAAATGTTTTATTTATTAAAACTAACAAAGTATGATTTTTTTACACTGAACAATGATGGAGCTATTCTTTACACATCTTCTATGGTGTTTTCTTAGCAGCATACTGTATAAAACAAAAACAGCTCCTTATAAAAAAATGAAAATGTTATATTGTAGTAGTTATGAACAAATACTAAAATACAAAATAAAATTATTTTGTTTTTATAAGGAACTCTATAACTCTTTATATGGAGTGTTTTTACTTAATTGTTAAGTTTTTTTTCAGAAAAATGAGAGCGTCCACATTTTCTGTGGACAGCACAGATCTGCTTGATGTGACAATGTCCATCTAAGTGTTGCAGTGACTTAAAACGTGGATCCAAAGCTGTGCTCTTGTGTAGGTAATCTTGAAGATCAGGTGCTGTGTATCACTGCTGCAGGTCATTTTTGATGGCTGTTTTGACATGGATTTCAGGATCATCATTTTCATAGGAAGGACCATGGACGCAGATGGAGAGGACTCGGTGCACATAAGGGTTGTCACAGTTTTCAAGGGTTTCAAAACTGTGATGAAATTCTCAGCCAGTCTCATGTCATTTTCAGACATAGGGCCCTATCTTGCACCCAGCGCAATTGACTTTGTACACCGACGCATGTGTCATTCCTATTTTGCACCCGCGCAAAGCGCACTTTTCCCTCCACAGAAGCACGTCGCTAAAATAGTGAATGAACTTGCGCTCCCTGGGCGGTTCAGCGCCAAAAAGGAGGCGTGTTGCGGCGCAAACAATCCCTGGTGCTATTTTGCTGTTCCATTAAACAATTGCGCCACTGACCAGAAAAAACCTAGTCTAAAGTCAGTGGCGCGTTGCGCGTTGTTCATTATGCTATTTTAAGGGCGCATGCTTGACCATAATGTATAGCGTGCACAACGCGCATACACTTTGCTCATGTAATCTACACAGATGCAACAGTTATTTTTGCAAATCATAAATTGTTACACTAAAAAAATATTAACACATGAGATGACGGAAATCATTGTGGTGTGCCACGAAGATGTGAAAAAATAGGCATAAATCTAGCTTACAAATGATTCAGGCTAATTGTAATAATTAAGGATAAGACCTGTTTGCCCAATAGTGGCAAGACATATATGTATATAAGGACATCTGACAAATTGGTTTGTCCGTCAAGAACCAGGAAAAAAAATCGACTGAAAAACTGAAAAAACTGAAAGACTGAAAAAAAAAAAGACTGTGAAATCACCTTTACCATAATGTACAACATTACAACTTCACTTCTCTGTCTTTCACTGCTCTTACAAGAACATCAGTCTCCTCGGCTGTGAACCGCTCCTGGCGTGCGCCTGGTAAATACGCCATAATAATAGCAATCCATAATGGAACTTGCTCACCTGCTTTTAAAGGGAATGTTGGATGACGCTCTGATTGGTTTATTCACGTTACACCCAAACCACACCTATGAATAATGAAGCTACTTCAGACCAACCCATTTTAGATTTGCGCCGGGCGCAAGAGCCATTTATCCCGCCGGGAAAATAGCAACAGCGCCGAGACCCGCCCACAAAGTTACTTGCGCTTCTCGCTTTGACACTTGCGTTTCAGATCGTTAAAATAGGGCCCAAAGTCTTAATGTCTTTAACATTTTTCTTCACAGTTTTGTCTGTCATTGCAGAGTACACAGCAGCCTGCTGTTCAATATATCTTTCTATCATATCATAGCTTGAATTCCATCTAGTTGGTATATCTTGGATGAGTTTGTGAACAGGAAGCTGCAGCAACTCCTGTTTTGTCTTCAACACATGGGCCGCTGTTGTGCTTCTGTGAAAAAATGTCACAAACTTTCTGATCTTTGCTAGGAGGCGAGAGATCTGCTGCACTGCCATTGCTTTCTGCGATGCTAGATTAATGACATGGGCAAAGCACCCTATTTGTGGACCAAGTCCATCAGCTCCAACAACAGCATTAACTATATTCCTGGCATTGTCAGTAGTTACAGGTTACATTAGCTCTCTCCAACTTCCACACTTCTACTGCTTCTGTCATCCCTTTGACCAAATCCTCACTTGTGTGACTCTCAAGGGGGCGTGTCTGAAGAACGTGGCTGTTCAGCTCCCATTCATCGTTAATGTAATGTGCCGTTACAGTCAGGTAGCTTTGTGTAGCCCTTGACGTCCAGCCGTTTGCTGTCAGAGCAACCGCTGTTGCTTTGGCCAATTGGTTCTCTATTTGGGCTTTTGTTTTTTGGTACAAAGCAGGAATTACGGTCTGGCTGAAATGGGCTCGTGAAGGAATATTGTAACGGGGCTCAATTACTGTAAGCATGTTCTTAAAACCTGCGTTTTCCACTCCAGAGTAAGGTCTCATATCCGCGGCTATAAATGTACCAATCGCCGCGGTGATGTCTTTTGCCCTGTTTGAATCAGCTGGAAATGTCTGTCTAAATGCTGCGGGGATAGTTTGTGGCATGTATGTTTCTTCTTTTTTTCGTCTTGTTCCAGATACTGACACACTGGGGTGATATCGGCGTAAATGAGTTGACATGTTTGAAGTATTCCCGCTGCTGTACCCTATTGTCATGTAGAAAATGCGACGTACCGTTGTTTTTTTATCCACCACTCTCTTGCCATCACCATCATAGCTTACAGGGAATCCAAAGTGCACCCAAACCTGTTGGTTATTGGAGGATCTTCTATTTCTGGTCTGTTAAACGCATTAGCCATTTTGCAACGAGCATTCAGCGCGTGCTGAGTGAGCGAGCGCCTGACTGAGTAGCCTAACAGAAACATATTTGGTGTTTTTTTTTCTTCGGGGGTGTCAGGGGCGTTGCCTGTTACGTCGTTTTGGGTTATTGGGCTACCTTGTTGAACGCATAACATTATATTACACACACTTTTTTATTTTCCAAAAATGTAATTAATTAGTCCAAGAACCGTTCGGTACATAATGCATACCGCATACCGAACCGAAAGCCTGAACGGTTCGATACGAATACGCTTATCGTTACACCCTGAATTGTTTGTATACACCACAATATGCAAACAATACATTTCTAAAATGAAGTACGGATGCAGCTCGTCACTTCAAGCGAAGATCGCGCTGTTCTTGTTAGTTTTCGAAGGTTGGGACCTAATATGGTCATCAGACCAAATTTCTATGAGGCTCTGCACCTCCTCACTACTCCAAGTTTGTCCGCGAGCTGCCATGCTAAAGTGCAAACTGTCAACAAACACTTCCTCATCACATAATGCACAGCGACTATGGCTGCTGGTTTAGTACAAAAATGATCAGTACTTTTTTCTGTTCGAGGTCGGATCACATTCTCACCACAAACGAACCGCTCCAGAGTTTGTTTGAAAGCATACCATGACCACCTCTTCAAGGAGCTCTTCTATGCTTGTTTGGTGCGCACCGAGTGCGATTGCTGCTTTCACACCTGACCAAACGAACCCCGCCAGAGGGGAAAACGAACTCTATTACGATTCAACCGAACTAAATGAGGCAGGTATGAAAGCAGCCTAAGACAAGTTGCCACTTGTTGGTCTGATTGCTTCTATTGCTCCTCATTTGTAAGTCGCCTTGGATAAAAACATCTGCTAAATGATTAAATGTTAAATGTATTTAAGTTGTAGTCTTTTCAGTTATCAGTTGTCTTGTATTGACTGTGCTTTGAACATTGCCTCGCACAGGGATTATTTTCCGAGTTATTTATTAAACTAGGTTTAATTAATTTTAAATATTTTTTATAATCCTCTTCGTCTTCATTGGGTTATACATGACAGCTGGGGAGCGATTGACATAATAAATAAAACATGGAGAGACTCTTGAACCTCAGAGTGAGAAACTTTATTGATAAACACAAGCAAAAATATATGGCAAATGGACAGAAGTGGTTGTAAAGTGAGATCTTTGTCTCTTTATAGAAACACCTTTTATTTTTCTCTTTTTTTGGCATTTGAGAGAGATATAAACAAAGCCTTGTAAATGGGATTTTAAAAAAATCTGACACCGAAAGTGCAAGCTCAAGTAATCATCTATATTTCCGATGACAAAAACACAGAACAAAAAGTTCAGCAATCAGCGTTTAGATCTCAATACTTCCTGAAAAAGATAAACATATAAAGCCATTAATATATCTGAAAAATGTAATGTTAATATATGCAAAATCAGTTTGTGAGAAATGACATCAATCATGTACCTGATGTGTGAATATGAGCTTGATCTCTTTCAGCTCTTCTGGATCTGATGTCATAAACCAGAATAATGACAGTAGCCACGCCCACCAGAGCAGAGAGGACCAATCGGATCACAGCTTCAGTGTGACCGCAACAGTAGACAGAGTCTAAGGAATAAAAACATCAAACTGAGATCAGCTCAGTCAATAAACGCTAGTATCCGATAGGACAAATGGTCTCTACTCACCATTGACAGAAACTCTGAAAGCTTTTAATGATTGTTTTCCCCCAAATATCATTAGTACATATTCTCCAGCATGTTCAGTTGTGGTGTTTGTGATGGTCAGAGATCCAGTTTGATGATCCAGCTTCAGTCTGTCTCTGAATCTCCCATCAAGAACATCGTCATATACAGTGAATCTGTCGGCCCGTTTATTGATTTCAGCGATTAAAGTGTATCCAAACCTCCACTGAATCTCATCATCATCCTTCACTTCAATAAGATCAGAGTTTAGAGTGACTGAATCGCCCTCATTCACGGACGTCACTTCATCTGTATCACCTAACACACACACACACATATAGAGAACAAAAAGAAACAGGGTTTGTCACAGATTCAGACTTTTTAAATAAATGTATGACTATTTATGAAAGTAAAAAGTTTGAAAATATCACAAAACAACAGAACACATTTAAAAGAAGCAAATTAGTGTGTTGATTAATATTGTGATGAAACAAATATTCAACTCACCATGGACAGCAAGAATGAAAATGGTGCTCATATCGAGGATCTGTAGTTCATAATATCCAGAATGTTCAGTTGTGATGTTTGTGATGGTCAGAGATCCAGTGTGATGATCCACATTCAGTCTGTCTCTGAATCTCCCATCAAGAACATCATATAAAGTGAAGCTGTCGGCATGTGTATTGATTTCAGCTATTAAAGTGTTTTCATCTCCAAACATCCACTGAATCACATCCTCATCCATTTCAGTGACACCAGAGTCTAGAGTGACTGAATCTCCCTCCTTCACAAACACTACCTTAATTTCATCATCACCAAAGACACCTGAAGAACAGAGTTTGTAACAGATTCAGTATAATTAATTTATCCTGTTTAAAAAAGAAAAGAAAAAAAAAGCCATGACTAACACTAGTTCTAGATTAAAGTATTTGAATAATGTTTTTCAGGGGTACAGACACAAAAGTGGATAAACACTTTTATATCAATAATTGAATTGGTGTGTTTTTAAAGATATTTGGTGTAACGGAAATTAAAACTCTTATGGTTGGAAAACATTAACTGATGAAACAAATAACAGCGTTATAGAATATAGAAATAATTTTACTTCAGACAACTACAATTAATCTAAGCTATGCATTGAGAAAAACAGGCTCAATGAATATATGACTAAAGGACCACACTGAATATAGAGATGAATCTAAACTTGGTCTCAAAGCTCAGTTATTATTATTAGGGATGAAACGGTATGGAAATTTAACATCACGATTATAGTGACCCAAATTATCACGGTTATCAATATTATTACGGTTTTGTTCAAATAAGATGAAAGTGTTCAAAAAGAACAGATGCACACACTTAAAACATTTAAACAAGTTTTATATTTGAAATCAACAAACAAATAAATCAAGCAGCTCTATGCACTTTTTTAAGATAGATTCTATTCTGTGAGATTTCCTTCCTTATAATGGCCGTCGTCAATAGCAACGCATAACGCATAAATAATAATAATTTGTCGTAAATATAATCTCTAATATTATCTCTGTAAATATATTCAAGCAATATTCTCATCAGTGTTCAGCAATGATGCATTTTAATCTAGCATATTTTTGTGTAAGAGCCCAAACAGTATCCTAGTGAAATAATGCATATCCATATTTCCATATGATTTGACAGTTTATTTTATTAAATTTCAAAAGGTGTGTATCATACCTGACACCTAGATGAACACTTTACAGTCAGTTTTATGACTGTCATTCTCTTCAAATGCTATTGAAGTTTGAAACGCGTATAACATTACCAATGTTGTGTGTAACTTTAGAGACGGTCCCTAAATTCGCCAGCGTTATGCCAGTCATATCAGATGCGCTGTGGTTCTGCTGTGTTTGTTTGAAACCATTTTCGCTGCTGAAATAGAACAAAAACAGTCAATCACTGTATGGTGAGTGAATCTCCGCTTTGAGAGATTTCAGCGAGTGAGAGCGGCGCACGCTGCGAACATACGATATAGCTCTGGCTAATCTGAACGCCTCTGATTATGAGACGACGTCGCTTTCATAAACTCAATAGAAACACGTGTGAGTGGTTATAATGCGCAACGCGATTATAACAGACGGCTTTTGAGAAGACTATCATAAGTTCAACAGCAGAGTGGCTAGTGTGCAGCTGAAATAACGTTACACCCGCAAATGGCGGTTGTTAATGTCAAGCCCTGATTATCCCTTAATGTAACCCTAGTCTTGACTGAACTTGTTCGTTCGCTTCACGTTATTATTTCCCAGACGTAGTTTTGCTATTGAGGTCAAAGTCCACTTGCCTTGCGTTCGTGGTTTTGAAGTGTTCCCCCTATTACAGCGACTTTCTGGCATGTTCTTCAGACAGGGTGACCATCTTCGATTAAGTTTCCCTCAGGACTTTTGTAAAAGCCAAAATATGACCACACCTCAGATTTGGTCCTTTTAGAGGCTGAACAATCTCCAGGCGCTGTCACTGCCTTCTGCCATTTCTTCTCATTCAAAAGACAGCGCTGCGCCAGACTGACGCTGACTGGACAAGATTTACCGCGAGTTTTCACAATCGTGATAATCACACGCGGTTTTAATGATAATTAAATTTTATACAATATTACTAACCGTCACTAAATTTTATCGTGGTTTATCGTGAAACCGGTAATCGTTTCATCCCTAATTATTATTATATGAGAATAACAGTGAATGTTAACCTTCTCTAACTAATTTCACCAGTAATTTACCACATGGTACCAGAACAGAAACAACTGATCAGATTGATCTGAAACACGACTGAACTGGGTGCATTCCAGAAAGCAAGGTTATTTTACCATTAGTTATACCCTGAACTCTCGGTTGATTAACCTAAATCTTGCTTACTCAAGGTATGCTGGTTCCAAAATCTTGGTTTGGAGTAAGTTCAGTCAACCCAGAGTATGAAACTCAGAGTTAAAGGATTAGTTCACTCCAAAATGAAAATTTCCTGATAATATACTCACCCCCATCTCATCCAAGATGCTCATGTATTTCTTTCTTCAGTCGAAAAGAATGCGACCACGCCCACTAAGCGCGCGCTCTATTGAGATTCAAATACTGAGGCGACGCCCACACACACATCAGCTCAAACAAACACATCGTGCAGCGAGGCGCACTGAAGCTTTCTTTGTTTAAATTAGCTCAAAATTACGGTCAGATGTAAGTAATTACCTAGACAAACTATGCATCATTTAAAAGATCTAAGACTCAAGCTTCCATTTTTGACCTCTGTTTTATTCTCAAAGACATGTAGTGACCGTAATTTGTTAATATGTGTCAGGAGTTATGAATATGAAAACCGTCGGTACCTTCTAAAGATTGTAATACGAGCGTCAGCTGCTCTCATTCATAAAAAACTCTCCATACTTCATACTTGCAGCCGGAGGGCGCTCCGTGCACATGTAGTCCATATATAGCACTCATGAAGAAGATATCTTCTTCATGCGTGCTATATATGGACTACATGTGCACGGAGCGCCCTCCGGCTGCCAGTATGAAGAGTTTTTTATGAATGAGACTTGACACCTAACTTTTAACCTAAATTGTTCATCTTGCACAGCTCTGCAAGATGCTAAGCATTACGTAATCACGTCGGAAAGGTCACACTAGACCAGTGGTTCCCAAACTTTTTGTTGCACGCACCCCTTTCTAGTGTTTGACACCTGTCAAGCACCCCCACCACCTTACTTTGGTTAAACATCACATTTTTAATAGCAATAACTAAATACAAATATCCACTGTATATTAGAAAACACCAACATTTCAGTTATTATATATATATATATATATATATATATATATATCTCGAATTGAAAATACACCCAATGGAAGCGCGTCAATTTCGCAAAAACTCCCACATATCGCAAAAACGATTTTACTCGCATGAGGTGGTTTTTCACGCAATTAGCAAAACTGCAATGGAAACAGTTTTTTCTCATTTACAGGTCACCTGGTACAATGACGCATTGCTGCCACATAGGGCCTATATTTGTACTGGACTGGATGACCATCTCTTTTGCCAAGTACCAGCAGCCTCAACCACATGTTCCCTGGCTCCCTGAGTGGTTCTTCCTTTACTGTGGGTGAGGTTGATAAGGACACCACCATCATTCAGCCACAGTCACCCTTGTCCACTCCAGCCATCGTGACTGCCATATCTGCCAGTTGAAACTCCTGTCCTAAGATGGCTTCTACACCTGAGTCTCCTGTCCCCATCGAGAGTCCAGTGACGTCTCCTGTCCCCACCAGAGTTGGGTGACGTCTACAGTCTACGTCCAGAGTCTCCTGTCCCCGTCCAGTGACGTCTTCTTTCCCTGCCCAATGTCCAGTGGGGGCTCCGTCTCCCAACGAGAGTCCAGGGAGGGCTCCGTCCCGAGTCCAGAGAGGACTCCGTCCCCCATCCCGAGCAAAGAGAGGACTCCGTCTCCCGTCCCTCCTGTCCTCGCTCCAGAATTCGTAGCTCCTCCCAATAACTTTTTTTTATGCGAACCCTGGAACTGAACCTGCTTCAGAGCAGGTAAGTTGCTATGGCTTCTTACCATGAAAATTACCTCCGTTTTTGGAACCGAACGTTGCGGTTATCAGCTTACTCTGAGTAAACTCACCGGGCATGTCATATAACCTGCTTTCTGGAATACCCCCCAGTTCAGTCAACAGGCCTTATTCACCGCAGCACCATGACAGGTATGAAAGCGAGGCTTTGGGAGAGACTTACCATATTTTCTATGGCATGCGCTGTAAAAAGCTGTATAAAGCTCCCTTATTACTTATAATTTTCCACAGCTCATCTTGTCTGGAGATTTTGTATACTGAAATTTCTTGGGTAAATACTTTTGCAGTGTTTTGTCAGCAGAATAATCTAAAAACACATCAAATAACAGATATGTACGTCTATCCCAGCCTTGCTTTCATTCCAGATAAAAACCAGAGATGACGCTGCTATGAATAAGTTCTTTAAACGCTAATATCAAGAATATTTGAAGGACAGGACAAACGATCTCTACTCACCATTGACAGAAACTCTGAAAGCTGTAATTGACAGTTTTGCTCCAAATATCCCTAGCAGATAATCTCCAGCATGTACAGTTCTGGTGTTTGTGATGGTCAGAGATCCAGTTTGATGATCCAGCTTCAGTCGGTCTCTGAATCTCCCATCAAGAACACTATTATATACAGTGAAGCTGCTGGACTGTTTATTGATTTCAGCTATTACAGTGTATTCATCTCCAAACACCCACTGAATCTCATCATCATCATCCATTATTTCAGTAATATCACAGTTCAGAGTGACTGAATCTCCCTCATTCACAGACGTCACTTCATCTGTA
Organism: Gobio occitaniae; assembly: GCA_033150135.1. Lineage (NCBI taxonomy): Eukaryota > Metazoa > Chordata > Actinopteri > Cypriniformes > Gobionidae > Gobio > Gobio occitaniae. The sequence continues at coordinate 23,905 of JARQWZ010003715.1, forward strand.
TCACCACAACCACACACACGGAGAACAGAAACAGGGTTTGTCACAGATTCAGACTTTTAAATAACTTCATGACTGTTTAGGAAAGTAAAACGTTTGAAATTTAAATCTGAAAATATCTCAAAGCAACAGAACACATGTGAAAGAAGCAAAATGGTGTGTTGATTAATATTGTGATGAAACAAATATTCAACTCACCATGGACAGCAATAATAAAATTGGTGCTCATATCGAGGATCTGTAGCACATAAATGCCAGAATGTTCAGTTGTAATGTTTGTGATGGTCAGAGATCCAGTTTGATTGTCCAGCTTCAGTCTGTCTCTGAATTTCCCATCAAGATCATCATCATCATCATATACAATTAAGCTGAGCCCTTTATAGATTACAGCTATTACAGTGTTTTCATCTCCAAGAATCCACTGAATCACATCATCATTCATTTCAGTGACACCAGAGTCTAGAGTGACTGAATCTCCCACCTTCCCAAACACTACCTTAATTTCATCATCACCAAACACACCTGAAGAACAGAGTTTGCCACAGATTCAGTATAATTCATTTATCCTGGATTAACAAAGCCACTAACACTAGTTCTAGATTAAAGCATTTGAATAATACAAGATTGTTGACGAAGCACAAATAACATTATACAGAGAATATAGAAATACTTTTACTTTGGACATTTAAAATAAATGCTGCTGGTATCTGAGTTTCAAATAAAAACAGGGTGAATTAGTCTACCGGTACTAGACCACACTGTATATAGAGCTCTCCTATGTTTAACCAATAATCCATAACTTCAGAAAAGAAGCAACTGAAGACATAAAAACTCATTTAAAACTTACCAACCAGATGCCACAAACACAAAGAGAGCAGAACTTTGAGGAACATTCTCTTCATCGTTTCACTGAAAAACCTTAAAATGTCTGAAAACACGATTGATCTGAAACACGAACAAACTGCGTTTGTGTTACTCCCTAAAGACTGAACCTCTGTCATAGATTATTGTCAAAACCATTTCCTGTAAACCAGGAAGTCATGAAAGAGTGAAATATTGGATTAGATATCTGTATCTACTGGTGTTGATGATCAGATGTCAATCTGCATAATTCATCAATGAAGTATGATAATGCTAATGTTTAATTTCATAATTGACTGTTGATGGATTTATTTTACTAAACTGTAACAATGTTTTGTGGAGTGGAAGATTGTGAGCTTATTATAAGCAGGAGAGTAAATGAAGAAAAGCTTCAGCCACAAACCGCTGATAGACTCACTGACCTCATTCATCTAATAATAGACAGTGATGCAGAAGCTGTTTGCCCACCAACAGATCAAACCACATTAGATGTAGATAAATCAGACCACAGCAGGTTTAACTTTGACTCACTAAACGTTCTGCTCACTGCTCACAATGACTTTAATAATTTTTGCCATGTTGCTACAGTATAATAAATTCAAACAGTGTAAGTTAATGGAGACAGTAGGCTGAAATAATTTTGATTAAGTTGAAACAAAGTATTGTTTGGTTACATGTCATTTTTGCCCAAACAACTTGTGAGATGTATGCTATTTCATCATATAAGCTAAGTCAACAGTGATATCAAGGTGTTTGGTTTCATTTCTTTGACATGTTCTAGATGACTAGTCTATTCTTGGGCTATGGTTAAATTTTCACTGACAGCCCAAATTTTGCCTTGTTTTAGACAACAGGGCTGTGTTTGGACGGCTATTAGACGTCTTTTAAACACAAAATTGCTTGCTGTGTCAAGTTAAATGTAGGATAGGTAATTTGAGAGCAGCTAGCAATAGCAAGCTAGCTTTGAAAGCATGAGATCCCACCCTCCCTTCAGAGCTCTCTCTCGAAAGCCACGCCTCCTTCAAAACACATGAACCCACACACACAACCAGAGCAGAGACTACAAAGCCTCACGAGAGATGGCCTAAAAACTACCTCATGTCGCAAAGCACATAATATTACAATAATAAGGAACAAACAACTTAACCCTCTGAGCCCTGGGCTGTTTTCTGGGCCCAAGAGGTGTTTTGACATGCCTTATTTCTGTTACTTGTAACATTTTCATGGCTAAAGTCTGATTACACTGTATTCAGCACAAACTCTGCTACAACAATATGTGAGCAGCATGTGTGTAAAAGTTTTTAGTTTTGAGAAAATTATGTTTATGCGTGGTTTGTGAAAAAAAAAAGTAAGTCACTGAAATAAGGACATACTGAATATTTGTTCACAAGACTTGAGAACTGCATCACGTAGGCTAGAATTTTTGCTTCAAGACGGTGTAAAAATCACTGCCCACTTATTCACATAAAACATTTTGTGTCAGGAAGGCTTATGCAGGGAGGGCGTGAATCATCATGAGTACTGATGTTTTTCACACCTGAGAAAGACAAATACACTTCCCTAATGGCCCTATCAGCTGAATGACTGTACGGGAACTAGAACAAAGAATATTAAGAGACTGGCTTTTTGAACTGTTTGCATTTATTTACAACACAACATAACGAAGGACAAAAAGTGGGACAAATATATAAAAAAAGACCCCTCGGTAGAAATCGCGTTCTGGGGGCACTGCGTGTGATCGAAAAGGGCACTACAGTGTATCTGTCTTTTATAAATATGATAAAACTAAAGACTCTTTGGAGATATGAAGGATGCAGTACAGGGTCATGGGCGGCCGAGGCTCATTGATGCACGTGGGGAGCGAAAGCTGGCCCGTGTGGTCCGATCAAACAGACGAGCTACTTGAGCTCAAACTGCTCAATAAGTTAATGCTGGTTCTGATAGAAAGGTGTCAGAATACACAGAGCATCTCAGTTTGTTGTGTATGGGGCGGCAGAGCCGCTGACCAGTGCCCATGCTGACCCCTGACCCCACCCAAAGCACCAACAGTGGCACGTGAGCATCAGAACTGGACCACGGAGCAATGGAAGAAGGCGGCCTGGTCTGATGAATCACGTGGATGGCCGGGTGTGTGTGTGTGGCTTACCTGGGGAACACATGGCACCAGGTGCACTATGGGAAGAAGGCGTGGCGGCGGAGGCAGTGATGCTTTGGGCAATGTTCTGCTGGTAAACCTTGGGTCCTCCATCCATGTGGATGTTAATTTGACACGTCCCACCTACCTAAGCATTGTTGAGACCATGTACAGCCTTTCATGGAAACGGTATTCCCTGGTGGCTGTGGCTCTTTCAGCAGATAATGTGCCTGCCCTGTTGACTTTGGCACCCAGATCTCAATCCAATCGAGCATCTGTGGGATGTGCAGAACAAACAAGTCTGATCCATGGAGGCCCCACCCTGCAACTTACAGGACTTAAAGGATCTGCTGCTAACATCTTGGTGCCAGATACCACAGCACACCTTCAGGGGTCTAGTGGAGTCCATGCCTCGATGGGTCCTGTTTTGGCAGGAAAAGGCGGACCAACACAATATTATGGAGGTGGTTATGCTCATAATGTTATGCCTGATCAGTGTTAATAATAATAATAATAATAATCCATAAATGACACACATAATGCACATTCTTTGAGTTTTCTGAACTTATAAAAATAAACTTCCCAGCAGTGGCGGCTGGTGATAATTATTTCTTGGGGGGGGGGGGGGGGGGGTTGACTATTTGAACATACATTTTGCTCTCCTTTCTTTCTGGCCAGCAAATTTCTCAATGACTCTGATTAAAGTCAGTCATCTCAGTAGTGTCATGACGTTTGCATTGTTCAGTCAGATATTTGAGGTCTCTTACCACCGTTGTTGTCCACAAAACTTCAGTACCGACACTTCGAAATAAAAGACAGGGAAAGCAATAAAGGGCATTACTAACAACACATCCAGTCAGCCACTTACGTTTCTCATAACAAGCTTGTGAAGCTTCGAGTGCAGCTGCGTCCTGTCACTGGCCTGCTGCTGGATTTGTAAATCGTGTTGATCTGGTTCGGGATCCTTTATCATTTGTTTTCTTCCAACGAACGCCTTGTGAAAGAATTTGGTTTAACTGCGGCCATCTCTACGAAACTGATCATCCTAACAAGGTTTTGGCGGAGTCGGAGTGACGGTGTCGCCTGCGCACTTTCGCTTTAGTGGCCATCTGGCCAAGAGTGTAAAGTTGAATGACAGGTGACGAGAACCAATCAGATTGGATATAATAACACGCATCCAATTCTGATTCGCCAGGGACGCAGTGAATTTTATTTTTATTTCACTTTTATATAATTTTTGTATACATGTATATTTCTGGAATTTTGATGGGGGCGGCGCCCCAGCGCCCTCTAGTGACCAGCCGCCACTGCTTCCCAGGTGGACTTGAATGCACCATATGGTCCATACTGCCTGAACAAAAGTGGTCTAACCTACAGTGTTGCCCTGAGCCCCCCAAAAAAATAAAGAAAAAAACTGTTTAGTATATAAATAAAAACAAAATAAATCCTTAAACAATCAAACATACTTCTTTATATGCTGATGCACTTGCATATATTTTTTATATAAAGTTATTTCAATTTAAACATGTTAAAAAATTATATTTATCTAACCAATTGATGACACTGTGTCCCATGTGGCTTTGCTTCATGAAAGGACTGCTCCACCCCCAAACAAAAAGTCACACCCACTTCAGCCCCTCATTTCATTGAACAGACATGTGAGGTGATATTATATATAAACACTTTTTATTAAGTTAAAGAGGCAGTGTGAGGTCCAAAAAGGTAGTTTGTTGCCTGAGGGCAACACCATGCTATAGAGGGTTAAATAATACATCAAACATAATTTCATTACAGCCAAGCTACATCAAGGATCCTAACTGTAAAGTTTAGGTGTAATTCTCCGGCTGTCCAGCTGGTGTCCTTCACAAGTCTTACTTAGTACTTAAGATGCACTTTTAAATGGATATAATAATATTATCTTCAAATCATACGTGACTGCATTCACCATGCTTAGGTTTTTACATTTATTATATAAATTTATAAGTTAGTTAAAGGCTTAGATTTTGATATGGAAACGAACAAATCATGGCCTGCAGTAACAAACAGAGGTAGGAAGAAACAGACACAAACTCTCAGTGTATGAGAGCAGAACATAACCAATAAAGCTATCGTGTGTGGTGGAACTCATGAAGACAGAACAGCAACTGCAAATTTCCTGTGTGATTCCTAGTGTTCATGCATGGAGCTTTATCTGTTAATGAGCGACTGAATAACTTTTTTTGGCGCCAATTTCATCAGCATTCAATGACATTTACTCTCTTCATTGACTGTCTGGCAAAATAAAACATTTTATATTCCTCCCAAAAACTGGTTCAAAAACATGGTTCATTTGACTCAAAAGCCAGTAAACCACATGTATAATGTTTTCCCAAAATTCATGAGTGAACATTAATGCAAACATACAGTAACCTGTAAATGTATTGTTGAATATTAAAGTCTCCTCAACTAAGCAAGCCAGAGGAGACAGTGGCAAGGAACCCAAACTCCATCAGGAGACAGAATGGAGAAAAAACCTTGGGAGAAACCAGGATTAGTCGTTCAGTTCTCAGGCCAGATGAACAAATACGGTGATATTATGATTCAGACTGCATTACAAGTCAGATTGTGTATTGGTTGCATTCAAATATTTCATCCAGTTCCTTCTGCCTGAAGATCGGATTCATCACGCCGGTGTAGAGATGAAGCTTGTCATATGGGTCTGTGCGGCAGACTTGTCTGGTTCTCGTGGTCTTTTTCTGAGGACCACCCTGAGTATGCAAAACTCAAATCCACTACAGCTAATAAAGGTCATTGACAGCTTGGAGGACGTTTTCAGTCTTCATGATCTGACCCTTACCATCAAATCAGGCCGTGGCTCACAGTTCATGTCTGCTCGAATGTAACAGTTCTGTGAGGAAAATGGCTTTCTACATTAGAAGACAACACCAGGAATGGGCGCAGACAATGTGTTCAGATGTATGCAGATGATGCTGTAATCTTTACACATGCTAAGAACTAAGAGAGAGCATCCACACTTACATCTGCAATGGCTCACATTGATGACTGGCTCACTCATGTCTCTACCTAAACATCAAAAAACAGTCTGTATGGCATTTACAAAACAAAATATGAAGGTGTTCTAATGTGATCTAATTCTAGAGGACAAGAGTATTCAAGTATCTAGGAGTCATATATGACTCCACCCTAACATTCAAACATCAAGCAAAAAAAAGTTAAATTCAATTTGCAGAATTTTAAACAGGTTAGGCCATTTCTTGACACCAAAGCTGCCAAGTTATTTTTATATACTATGATCTTTTCACATATTGAGTATTGTTTTATAAACTGGTCATCAGAGGTGGACAGTAACTAAGTACATTTACTTGAGTACTGTACTTAAGTACACTTTTTGAGTATCTGTACTTTACTGAAGTATTATTTTTTAGGGATACTTTTACTTTAACTTCACTACATTTGAAAGACAAATATCGTACTTTTTACTCCACTACATTTCTATCAAGGTCCTCAAAGTCGAAAGTCGTTTCTGTAGCAGCTTTGAAAGTCATATGTTTCTTCTTTAAAAGTTTTTTTTTTTTTTTGCAGACAGTCTATCAGTAATCACTTGTATAGGGTCGTGAAGTTTCCCAACATTTTTTGAACACTGATCAGTTTATAGCTAAATGTAAGAAGACGCTTCCTCGGCACAGTGTGTGCACCCATGGTCATACTTAGAAAGTGTGTTTCAGTTTTCTCAAAAGAATAAAAATTAGTTTAGTTGGCATACACTTGAATGTCTCATAAAATGTAAATGTCTGGGAGAAAGAGAAGCGCAGACATATGGATGAATTTGAAAAAGCATGATGAAAGAGCTCAGTTCAGTCTGTTTTTTGTGCCTCTCAGATGCCAGAGCACGAGTACTGAATAGAGCTTTCTTTTGTGTTTTTCGCACTTAAACAGACCAATACACACAAAATGTCAAAATTGTCATTTTGGAAAGTATTCACGTAAACAAAGTTGATTATGTCTTAAAATAACTAAATATATCGGATGTGTATCAGTGTCTACACTCTAAAAAATGCTGGGTTAAAAATAACCCAAGTTGTGTTGAAAATGGACAATTGCTGGGTTAGTTAATTTTTTAGAGTGTAGGATTTGTGCATTCTGCCTTAAAGTGACAGCAGCTTTGTAAAGAGCTTTGTAACTTTCATACAAGTATTTAAATTAGTTCAAGGTAGTTGTACGCTGGCATGCATGATGGCATAGACTAGAGTACATTTATACAACAATAATAAAATAATGCATTGACATAAAAAAGGAAATTTACTTTTGATACTTAAGTACTTTTAAAAACAAATACTTCTGTACTTTTACTTAAGTAAAAATCTGTTTTAGAACTTTCACTTGTAACGGAGTAATATTTGACCAGCAGTACTTTTACTTTCACTCGAGTAATGGAGTTGTGTACTTTGTCCACCTCTGCTGGTCATTGACTAGCATAACTACTCTCAAAAGCATTGAATCTCTATTTAAGAAGGCCTCTGTGAAAGGGGACTGTGTGATACCATTTAGGCGGACTACTTTTGGACAAAACTTATTGTTAGTAATAGGCGGAAAACTGTGGAATAATTTGCCCCTTCCAATAAGAGAATGTCCTACACTGAAGACCTTTAAAACTCACTTAAAACAGTGGCTTCTAGTAAACCAGACATGTACTCACTTTTAACTGTCACACATTTATCACCCTTACATTTTCACTGTTTAATTGAATGCAGTATAGAGGTGGATGAACAATGTATTTGCCATTATGTATTTTAGTTTTTTGTTCTATCAATGTATATGTCATTATTATTTGTATCTTTTAATTTAGAGTCAATGAATGTTGTATGAGTGTGGGCTGTCTTGTTAGTCTTATGTTACCTGCCTAGGGACTGCAGATGAAAAGTAGTTACTTTTACTAATTCTGGCATATTTATATGGTGTATTTTTATACAACAATGTTCATGAATATGCATGGTCCCTATCGAATAAACCAATAAAATAAATGGTGAGGCGATGCGTGAATATTAAAAGGCAAATGAATATCTCAGCGGGAGGGGTTAGACTGGAAAGAGGCCATGTTCAGATCTACTGACCACAATACTACTGGAAAATGCTTTCCAACAGGACATTCCAGGGGAAGCTGCCATACTTTACCACACAGGAGACAAGAGATCATGATGCTGATCAAAAGACACCACCGAAGAGATTCACAACTTGAGGTGAAGGATCAAGTAGCCCGGCTCCACTCTCCTACGTACTTCCACTCAATTTTCATTTTCTTTCAGTACTCCTTCTGGGATTGCGGTATATTCTCTCTAGTTTTCTTCGGTCAAATATTAACCAGTCCAATCAGCGAACAGAAGGAGTGGCTGAGAACAATGACGTTGTTGTTGTGCGCTAGTTTGAGATGACATACGTCAAGACCAAACGTTAGCGATTGGTTACGGCAGGTCCAATAGTTAGCCATAAAAGCTCCATAGGTGCTTTTATGGAATTGCGCTCTCACACTAATTTGCCCTGTTTAGTAAATTTGAATGTTCATTTCTCTACCATAAGCTGTCTCCAAAGGCCTTTCAGAGAATTTGGCAGTATTCGGTTTGTTGATGTCAACGCTGTGGATTGAGTGGCCCATGGTGGCGGTGAGGTTAGGGTTTGGGCAGGTGTATCTTATGGACAACGAACACAGGTGCATTTGTGAATTTTATTGATGGCATTTTGAATGCACAGAGAGACCGTGACAAGATCCTGATCCATTGTTGTGCCATTCATCCACCACCATCGCCTCATGTTGCAGCCTGATAATGCACGGCCCCATGTTGCAAGGATCTGTACACAATTCCTGGAAGCTGAAAACATCCCAGTTCTTGCATGGCCAGCATACCAACTTTCACTCATTGAGCATGTTTGGGATGCTCTGGATCGGCGTATACGACAGTGGGTTCCAGTTCCTGCCAATATCCAGCAACTTCGCACAGCCATTGAAGAGGAGTGGGACCATTCCACATTCAACAACCTGATCAACTCTATGCGAAGGAGATGTGTTGCGCTGCATGAGGCAAATGACACTCCAGCTGAACAGCAAAACCATTCAGACAGAATTAGTGGAGTCAGAGACAGAAGACACTGAGCAAATCACTCCCTGAGAACATGTCCATTCAGGGCGAGACACTAGATGGAGGTGTTGCTCCACAGATGAGACACAGAGACAAATCACACTAGAGATTTAAAGACTTTATCATCGCCTGTTGGAGGAAATGGAGCAGCGATATGTTGTGTTTGTGTTTCACTGTGATCACAAAGTATATTATAATGTGTCCCAAATCAGTGTTTTCTCAGGTTAAAGGAGAAGATGGGGGAGGTTGTGTTTATTATTGTGGACAGAAAAACAAACACAAAATGAATGAGCTGTATTATAATGTAAACATTTACACAATTAAAAATATAAAGCTTTATATGTTGTGCACTGCTGAACTCTTTAAAATGTGCATAAAGTTATTCCTCCAGGAGGCGCTCATCATAATAAATGTAATAAAACATGGAGAGACTCTTGAACCTCAGAGTGAGAAAACTTTATTGATAAAGGCAAGCAAATACATATGACAGATATACAGCAGTAAAGTGAGATCTGTGACCCTTTATTCTTTTCTTTTTTGTATCTGACAGAAATATAAACAAAGTATTACAAATAAGATTGAAAAAAATCTGACACTGAAAGAGAGAGCACTCAAATAATCTACTCAATATAGACAGAAACAGTGAATGCTTTTGAAGAGAATGTGTATACACGCATCGTCTGTAGTTTATATTCTCCAGCATGTTCAGTTGTGATGGTCAGAGATCCAGTTTGTTTGTCCAGCTTCAGTCTGTCTCTGAATCTCCCATCAAGAACATCATCATATACAGTGAAGCTGTCGGCCCGTTTATTGATTGCAGCGATTAAAGTGTTTCCAAGACTCCACAGATTCCCACCATAATCCTTTATTTCAGTAAGACCAGAGTCTAGAGTGACTGAATCTCCCTCCTTGACATATTTCTCTCAAAACCAAACCAACCTGAAGAACAGAGTTTTTCACAGATTAAAGCTTTAAAATCACTTGATGTTGGTTTGATGAAGCTTCACTAAATTACTTTATTCATTTAAATGTGAAATTAATAATATTCAAAAATTGTATATCAAGACAAAAGATGATGAATGAAAAGAGAAATAAATTTATATATGGAACAATAACTAATAAAGACACTTTTACTTTAATGTTTAATGTCACATTCAAACTAATGCTGTCGAGGATCTGAGCTTCATATATATTTTATTTTATTATTTATTTCAGTTATTTCCTGATTTCAGTGTAAAGATATTTTGTGTGAAGTGGAAGATTGTGAGCTTCTTATTAGCAGGAGAGAAAATGAAGAAACGCTTCTCCCACAAACTACTGACACACACATCAACCACAAACACCCAGAAGACGCTGTTTATCCACCCGACAGACCCGTGTTGCTACAACAATTCACAATTGAAAGTTAATGAGAACATACAGTAACTGTAAATGTAATTGGTCATTTAGAAAAACTTCCCTGCCTCTGATATTTTGAAAATTTTACAAGAAATGCTCAAGTTCATAATGAGATCTGTGGCTTTTAATAGCAGATTTTTGTACTTAGGCGAATCTGAGAAAAAAGCAAAGTTTAGTTTTCATCTCTGTTTTTTGTGTTTATTTAAAATAAGACAAATCTGATATTATTTAAATTTTTATCTGTTATTTAACAGTTCAGATCGTTCTATAATGCTGATCTAACAGCAGAAGACACGAGCCGCGCTTTAAATCCCAGTTGTGCAGATGGGGTGTGTTGTAACACTGCGTTACAATGAGCCCCTATTAGAAATATGCCATTATATTCTATACTTTTATGAATTCTTTTGAGAAACCATGAGAAAAGGGTGAATAATGACTGAGAGTTAATGTTCAGAAATGATTAATTATTATTATGTTTTGAACTATGCTGTATAGCTGTATTTAGCGATGTGTTTGTAGTCAAACTCAAAAATGTGTATATTTTTAATGATTAAAAATGATATTTTTATCATATCAGGTAACATTTTAAGCTGTTATTTGGTCATGTTACATTGCGCCCCACCACATGTTACAATGTACCCCACCTATGGGGCATGTTGTCACATTTCACTTCCATTCTTTCGGGGTAAATCAAGAAAAAAGTATACACTGTATTAATGAAACAAAACCACATAATTGTACTAGACATGTGTGCAATTAATGTGGGAAACAATAAATACTCTGAACCCCAAGTGGATTTACACAAACTGAGAAAGTCAAAAAGCGTTGGGTTGTGCCCCGCTCTCCCCTACTCTCTTCCGTGATGACATCGATGACCTCACATCAATACACAACACAGGGTGACTCTAAAAAGTAATTAATTGATTTAATTGATTTATTATAATAAGTAATAATAAAAACGGGACAAAATGAAATAAGATCCTACACGACAAAGTGAAATGCCATTCAAATAAATCTGAATGTCCAATAAGATTCTAAGAATCCAATAAGATCCTACAGGATAAATTGAAATTCCAATAGGATTTTTTGACAAACGTGTGGTTAACATAGCTGTGGTAAACTCTGCTCACATACTCATACTTGACGTTTTATTCTACAACGCAGGCTACACTGCACACACTCACACTCCAAACTGCCTTATCTAACAGTTTTAAAAACGTTTCCAAGAATGAACATATGAACTAGCTACTTGAAAATTAGTGTTTTGGCTATGGGTGAATGTAATTTACATTTTAGGACAGTACGTCACTGGCATAAAGTTGGCTTGACTTCGGATGTTCGAAATGCGAAAATTTAGGGGCCGTCTCTAAAGTTACATATGACAGTATACACGTTTCTAACTTCACTAGGTGTCAGCTATGATGTGACACCATTTACATTTTTTATATTTATTCAAATAAACTGTTAAATCATGTGTAAATATCGCTATGTTTTTCACTACTGTATGGGATCATACAAAATATGCCTTTAAACAGAGTTCAACAGAGCTCAAAAGGTTGACTGGAAGTGCTGCCTATGCAAATAATAGTTATTTACTTTGGCTCTCACCCACAATCTGTAAACATTAACATGAACATAAATAAACAGACAGAAATAAAACCTCTAAAATTACGTCGGTTAGAGGTTCTGAATTTCGGTTTCGATAATTTTCAGATTAATCGTACAGCCCTAAACGTACTTGCTGCTATCACTTTCGGTGCCAGTGGTTGTCTTTGTCCCGCTGTTGGTGGGCCAACATTTAGACCGTCGAGTCTCTGGTGTCCTTTGTTGCCGGAGGACTGCTGCTGTTGGCCTGGCTCAACTTGACTGGTGAGCTGGTGCTGTCTGAAATTGCCGGTTGATTAGTAATTGTTATTCTGGGTGATTTTAATATCCATATTGACAAACCCTCCTGTCATCTTGCAACAGAGTTCCTCAGTCCTGGTGTCTCACATCTGAGTGCGCAACCCAAAGCATCACCTCCCCAATTCTCTCAAACTCAATCAAATCTTCCCACCGTGTTTGTTGATTAGTCAGGGATGCCACTTTGGTAGACTAGTATTAGCTGACGTCTCTGCTCTGTGTCAGACTCCGTACAATCAACATCTGAACCGTTCTCAACCTCTGGCTGAGATAAGTTTATGTTCTCGTTTTTACTAGGAACTTAATTAGAATCACGAGATCGCTTACTTGGCAGAAGGAACCGCTCCATAAAAAAATTTAAATGAAATGCTACTACATTATTAAGCGTGACATCATAGGTACAATTCACGTGACACGTCACATATGTTACGCCCGCTTAATGAGTAAAATGTTTTTTTTTCTTTTTCATTTGTTTTAAATTATTTACTTATTTATTAATTAGAATATATTGTCGTTGTCTATGATTTTCATTATCGATTAGTTGTTGCAGCCCTACACCTTTATACTGTGCATGCCATTGTATAAGACTGTAAGTCTATCCCTCACAGCCTCATTCGAGTTAAATTCAGTAATCTGAGGTCCATACCTCTTAATAGTAACCTAGTAATGGTTACTATCTTTGTGTACCATGAAAAAAAGTCTCTTTCAAAGAAATGGGAGGTGGATTCAGAATTAAGTGTATTTCGAGAAATGGACAACAAGCTCCCAGGAGCATTGTGAGCCAAATACGGTTCCATTGAGCTCTGTTGGTAATGACAGAACATGTGACCATAGTTTGCTTTGTGAAACACGCCAGAATAGTTCTGGGAAATCAGTTTGTTTAATTTGTCCCTGGCATGGATATTCACTCTGATGTTGACATTCATGTCTGTAATGTTATTGTTTAACTTAATCTAATGCCTTGTATACTTGTTCAATAACATTTATCTGATAACCTCACTTTCCCAACCGTGAATCTGCTGTTGTCTTAGTTTTCCTTAAAATGAAAATGTACTTAAAATGAAGAATTAAATACTCACTGTAAAAAAATTATAATAATAATTCAACTAATTATCATTTAATAACTAGTTCCATAGATTTTTTTTTACATTCACTCAATTTCCCTGTTCAAAGTGTTGCTTGAATTGTTATCTTTTAGTTGACCCAACTTGACTCCAATTTGAAAAAATATTCAACTAAAACGTTTTAATGAAGATTCTGCAATAGATAACCAGCAGCCATATCACATATCATATGTAGCCCAAGACTGGTTTCCCACTGAAGCTAAGCAGGGCTGAGCCTGGTCATTACCTGGATGGGAGACCAACTTGGAAAACTAGGTTATTGCTGGTAGAGGTGTTAGTGAGGCCAGCAGGGGGCGCTCACCCTGTGGTCTGTGTGGGTCCTAACACCCCAGTATAGTGATGGGGACACTATACTGTAACAAGCACCGTCCTTCGGATGAGACGTTAAACCGAGGTCCTGACTCTCTGTGGCCATTAAAAATCCCAGGATGTCCTTCGATAAAGAGTAGGGGTGTAACCCCGGCATCCTGGCCAAATTTGCCCATTGGCCCCTGTCCATCATGGCCTCCTAATCATCCCCATATACATATACAATTGGCTTCATCACTCAGTCTCCAATCCACCAATCAGCTGGTGTGTGGTGGGCGTTCTGGCTCAATATGGCTGCCGTCGCATCATCCAGGTGTTGCTGCACATCAGTGGTAGTTGAGGAGATTCCCCCCTTCTATATGTAAAGCGCTTTGAGTGCCTAGAAAAGCGCTATATAAATGTAACAAATTATTATTATTTGGGAATCAGCTTGTAAACCACATTTTAAAAAGGGATATTGTCAAAGTTATGTTCTGTTATGTCCATGGACCAGGGGCGCCTTTTTAGGGGGGGCTTTAGTCCCCCTTGTCTGTCATGCCAGCCCCCCTATCTACTATCAAAGGATTAAAACTATCAACTATCATGTTACCAAAATTTATTGAAAGTGGGAATCACAGAATCAACACTTGCCGCCACATATTGCGTGTCGTTATTCATTTTATTAACGCTATTTAAAAAACGCAGTGTATTTGTTCAGCTGCATTTCCTTTCCCTGCTCTCCCTCCATCTCTCTGTCACTCATGTGCGTCTATCGCTCTCAACTTGCGAAATTCAAAATCAAACAATAAATAGCGTCTAATAAATATTGTCTAAAACGGTGGCTCGATGATGCAATGGAGTCACTGAGCATATGGCCCCTCCCCCAACACGATAATAACTAGAGCACATTTGCATCAGTTCGATCGTGAGTTACTGTCAGTACTTTTAGTTACTGCAACCTACAATTTACAAAACTGTTTACAAAAAAAAAAAGATGATATCAAGAAAAGGGTTTTGTGAACAGCTATCTTGATGGAGAGCTGAGGATCACCACCAACACCTGCCTCTGCAGTGACTTTACACCAGATTGTTTTACAAACTTTCATCGGAGACAACTGAGATTCACTGATAATCCACTGCAGAATGGGGCAAACCGATTATCTACCGCCCCGGCCTTCATCCTCCCGTCCCACCGACATCTGGTCCCGTCGTGAGCTGTACGTGAGTTTTGTCTCTTGAGTGTTTACGGCAGCTTTCCCGCGAGTGGGCGTGGTTTCAGCACAGACAGCGGACACACCCCCAACGTTTGAGAGCAGAGAATGCTGCTTATTTTTTCAAGATTTTAATAAGCTATTTTATTTACTTGGCAAATTTGTTCATGATTCAAATTTGGTTGTGTGGTTAATAACACATTTGTCTATGGTGTGACAAACTCGGAACACATGTTTAAGTTTTATGTAGCAATGAAGCAGTGAAGAATTATTCTACTGAACCAGGAGTAAAGTTTTTGATGAAAATTTCTTCATTGCATAAATTACATCCAGTCCAATTTGCTGACAAACTTATATGTGGTTATGAATAAGACATGGATTGCATGGTTGCAACAACATTTAGTTCAACATTTTTAGTGCCATTGTTTAAAAAAAAAAAATGTTTTATGGCTGAAATTTCAAAGACGTTCAGAAATAAATAATTTGAGCATGGAGCCACCTTATATCGATGGGACTGAACCATATAGGGCCTTTAAAATTAAGGTTACAAAAGAAAAGTTTATTAAGAATGAGAATATAGAAGGATATTGAGATATATTGAATACTTTTAAAGTTACAGGCACAATATGGGAAAAAATAGTATTGATGGCACTCAGACAGGAATGTTCAATTGTGTTGATAGAAAAAAAAACTAGATACATTGCTAGTTTCAACATTATTTGTTGTTCTGAAAATGTGTGACCATTGAAAATGTGTACCAATTTACTCATGGAGCCACATTGAGATCCCTATATCTCTGGAAGTTATTGGGCCTTTAAATTTTAAGAAACCAAAAGTAAAGAATTAAGAATTAGAATCTATTAAGTTATCTTCAAATGAGTTACAGGCATGCAAACTTTGATCAAAAAACACAAGTGCTTTTTCCCATTTTTCTACCTGTCACTGTTGGCTTATAATGCAACAAAGATTTCTAAAGTCAATAAAGTGTAAAAATAAAATAATGCTACCATCTTTTAAAAGTCATTTTACACCCCTGTGAAATTTGTCATTCTGACCCCCACTACCAAATATTGAATTACTCAGTAAATATACATCCATCACATTTAATATTTTGTCTTTTTTCCTTCATTTATGTTTTTTCCCTTTCAGTCGGTCACGTTCGACGTACATCGGACGTCGCCGACGAATTGGGATCACTTCAGGGAGCCCCTATCAGCTTCGAGATATAGAGAACGGGCCAATGGGCCATTGGCGTGCGAGATTTGCATCTCACGCTCCGCTCCGGCCCGCACCGCACCGCGGGTATAAACAGGAAGAGAGAGCAGCGCACTATTGTCATTCACTTCGGAGGCGAACAAGCGTTATTACAGAGTTTCGACTGCTGTATCAGCAAGAGAAAAGTCTACTACAGACCAGAGGACGAAAGAGAAGACGATCGCTGGTGTTGGCGTTAAGGCACAGATCAGTGTGACCGCGTGCTCACAGCTGCACAAAACTGCTGTTCTCACAGCAACCAAAAATTTCTGTTGGTTCGGTGAGGGCGTACAGTGAGTACAGATACAGGCTGCACTATCTCCTGTATTATGTTGCGGTCTTCCCTGGGTGCTTCAGCACATCTTTAAGAGCGTTTCATCACAAAAAGAGCAACACGTGCGTTTCTGGCTGCGGTCGTTCCCTCTCACCCGTTGACGGTCACAATCGCTGTCTCACGTTTTTGGGCGTTCAGCACGCTGAGGCAGCGTTTGTGGATAGTTCGTGTTCCCACTGCGGGAACATGACTATCTCGGAGCTTAGATCGAGACTCTCCTACCTTCAGGAAGGTGGAGTCCCCCTCCACATACCTCGATCTAGTGCTATCTCTGCCCGGCAGGATAGACCTACTTCGACGGATCCGAGCGAGCGAGCCTCCGAGCGAGCCTCCGCAGGGCCCCTGATCCCTCACAAGCTCCTCAGCTGGTGATGCTTCCAGAGGAAACTGCTGGCCCCTCCCACGGGCACCCAGCAGTGACTTTCGGGGCACCCGCGGATGAGCAGATGTCGATCTCTGCATCGGAGGGGGAGTTCCAGTCCTCGGAGGATGAAGATTCGGCTATACTGCCTCCCTTTGGGAGAGTGGCAACGGTCGAGTCGGACCCCGAGTTGATGGCTTTCCCGGGACGCCGGGAAGGTCGGGCTTGAGTGGAACCCTCCACCACGTCCCGAACCTTCCAGGTTGGATGTTTGGTTTCTCGGGGCGGGTCGCGCTGGTTCTCAGCGTCCTGCTCCGGTACCATTCTTCCCGGAGGTGCATGAGGAGCTGACTAGGTCGTGGACGGCGCCCTTCAGTGCCAGAAACAGACCTAGTGGCTCCTCCCTCATCACCTCACTACCCTCGATGGCGGACAGGCCAAGGGTTACGTGGGGATCCCACTAGTTGAGCAGGCCGTCGCGATGCAGCTGTGTCCGGCGACCGCCTCCAACTGGTGCGGTGACCCACGTCTCCCGTCCCGGGCCTGTAAGTTATCTTCCAACCTAGTTGCGAAGGCTTACAGGTCCTGCGGACAGGCCGCGTCCGCTTTGCATGCAATGAGTTTGCTCCAGGTGCACCAGGCCCAGGCGCTCATGGACATGCACGATGGTAGGCCTGACCCAGAGCTCCTCCGGGCGACGAAAGTCACCGCCCCTTCCCTCGGTCAGGCGATGTCCACCTTAGTGGTCCAGGAGCGACATCTCTGGCTCAACCTGGCCGACATGAGGGAGACCGACAAATACCGGTTCCTGGACTCGCCCATCTCGTCGGCTGGGTTGTTCGGCGACGCGGTCGAGAGCTTCGCCCAACAGTTCTCGGCTGCCCAGAAGCAGACGGAGGCCATCAAGCACATCCTGCCCCGGTGGCCAGCTGCTGCTCCCACTCCGCCGCCGGCCGCAGCGCCTCCACCTGCCCGTCGCCGTGGACGGCCATCCCGCCGCCGCTCCCGCCCCAGGGCCACCCCTTGCACAATCCCTGGGAGCCTGGCTAGCACTTCCCAGGCCGTCTCGCTGGCTCATCCGTACCATCAGACTCAGCTATGCGATTCAGTTCGCCCTACGTCCCCCCAAGTTCAGGGGCGTTCACTTCACCTCCGTGTTGAAGGAGAACGCTCCTATGCTCCAGGCGGAGATCGCAGTCCTACTGGTGAAGGACGCGATAGAGCCGGTCCCTCTAGCCGATATGAAGACCGGCTTCTACAGCCCTTACTTCATTGTACCCAAGAAAGGCGGCGGGTTATGGCCGATCTTGGATATGCGGTTCTTGAACCGGTCCCTTCACAGGCTGCCGTTCAAGATGCTCATGCAGAAACGCATCTGCAGGTGCATCCGTCCCCAAGATTGGTTTGCAGCGATGGACCTGAAGGACGTGTACTTTCATGTCTCGATTCTTCCTCGACACAGACCATTTCTTCGCTTTGCGTTTGACAGATGAGCATATCAGTACAAAGCCTTACCCTTCGGGACATGGTGCTCAGACACCTCAGCCAGTTGGGACTTCGGGTCAACTGGGAGAAGAGCAAACTCTGCCCCATGCAGAGGATCTCTTTTCTTGGGATGGAGCTGGACTCGGTCGCCCAGACAGCGCGCCTCACTAAGGAGCGCGTCCAGTCGGTGTTGAACTGCTTGAATTCGTTCAAATGCAGGACAGCGGTACCACTGAAACATTTTCAGAGGCTCCTGGGGCATATGGCATTTGCAGCCGTGGTAACGCCGCTCGGATTGCTTCATATGAGACCGCTTCAACGCTGGCTACACGATCGAGTCCCGAGATGGGCGTGGCACAGCGGATCCCTCCGTGTCCAAGTGACGCCGAGATGCCGCCAAACCTTCAGCCCGTGGTCGGACCCTTCTTTTCTACAGGCAGGAGTGCCTCTAGAACAAGTGTCCAGGCATGCTGTTGTCTCCACGGATACCTCATCCACCGGCTGGGGTGCCACGTACAACCGGGTTGCAGTTTCGGGTCTGTGGACGGGACCCCAACTGCAATGGTATATCAATTGCCTGGAGTTGTTAGCAGTTCGTCTTGCACTCAGCCGCCTCAAGGGGCCGCTCAGAGGCAAGCCCGTTCTGGTCCGTACGGACAGCACTGCGGCCGCTGCGTACATCAATAAACAGGGTGGTCTACGCTCCCGTCGCATATCACGACTCGCCCGCCATCTCCTCTTGTGGAGTCAGAAGCATCTGAGGTCGCTTCGTGCCACTCACATTCCGGGCCTGCCCAATCGTGCAGCCGACAAGCTCTCACGTCAGCAGGTGCTTCCCGGAGAGTGGACACTCCACCCCCAGGTGGTCCAGCTGATCTGGAGTCGCTTCGGGGCCGCTCAGGTAGACCTGATTGCCGCCCCGGACACGACCCACTGCCAGTTGTTTTATTCCCTGACCGAGGGGACCCTCAGCTCGGATGCTCTGGCACACAGCTGGCCCCGGGACCTACGCAAATATGTGTTTCCCCCAGTGAGCCTTCTTGCACAGTTCCTGTGCAAGGTCAGGGAGGACGAGGAGCAGGTCCTGGTGGTGGCTCCGTATTGGCCCGACCGGACTTGGTTCCCGGAACTGATGCTCCTCGCGACAGTACCTCCTTGGCCCATTCCTCTGAGGAAGGACCTCCTGACACAGAGACGGGGCACCCTCTGGCACCCGCGTCCGGACCTCTGGAGACTCCATGTCTGGGCCCTGGACGGGACGCGGAGGCAGAGGTTCTAGGTGGCCTACCACAAAACGTGGTAGACACCATGTCTTCCGCTAGAGCTCCCTCTACGAGACGGCTCTATGCGTTGAAGTGGAACCTGTTCGTCGACTGGTGCTCTTCTCACGAGAAGACCCCCGAAGGTGTATTATCGGCTCGGTGCTTTCCTTTCTACAGAGCGGGTTGGAGCGAAGGCTGTCTCCCTCCACCCTCAAGGTGTATGTTGCCGCTATTGCCGCTAATCATGACTTGGTAGATGGAAAGTCCTTAGGTAAGCACGACCTGACCGTCAGGTTCCTGAGGGAGGCGAGGAGACTAAATCCGCCTCGCCCTCCCTCTATACCCTCTTGGGACTTAACTCTGGTGCTTAACGCACTGCAGAGGACGCCCTTCGAGCCTTTGCTGTCAGCGGAGTTGAGTATGAGTATGAAACCCAAGACGTGCCCTGCCCGCTCAGGGTAAGAGCCCACTCCTCTAGGGGTGTAGCTTCTTCCTGGGCGTTGGCTCGTAGCGCCTCGGTGACAGATATTTGTAGAGCTGCGGGCTGGGCGACACCAAACATGTTCGCTAGATTCTATAGCCTACGTGTAGAGCCGGTAGCTTCCCGTGTGCTCGCTTCCCATAGTCAGTAACACCGGAGTGCCCGTTCTAGTGTCGGCTTGCTGCGCCATTCCCTTCCCCATGGAACGGATACGTGCGCTTATTTTGCTCCAGTCGAGTTCCCCTAGAGATAGGCGAACCCTGTCGAGTCCTCCGCAACCCACGGCAGTCGGATGTGGCGGAGCATCCGACGCCAGGTCTAACACTCGAATGCATTGGTGGAACCTGTGTTAGGCTGGGTTCTGTATGTTGTGACTCCCACGGCAGTCCCATATGTGTATTCTTCCACGGTACAGCTCCCTACGGCGAGCTCGTGTCTGTCTCAGTACGGTGTTGTCCCCCCGCCGTAAATTGGCCGGGGCTACCCCTGGGACTTCCGTATGTTGCACTGCCCAAGGCCAGTCCATACGTGTATTCTCCACATGGTAACTCCTTCCGGGCATGATGTGGCTTCCGCAGCGGCCCTCCGGGCATGCTTTCCCAGCGTTATCCAATAAAGGTCTGCTGAGTGGGTCTTGCGGAACAGCAGTGTGACTCTCCCTGCGTGAGTTTTCCCGCCCGGTACTCTGAAGGAGGGCACGGAGACATACGTCCCGTCGCCACAGTTGCTGTACCATCACTGCAGGCGAGTCGCTAAGTTCGGCTCCTCAGTGAAAAACAATAGTGCGCTACTCTCGCTTCCTGTTTATACCCGCGGTGCGGGGCGGAGCGTGAGATGGAAATCTTGCACGCCAATGGCCCATTTGCCCGTTCTCTATATCTCTAAGCTGATAGGGGCTCCCTAAAGTGATCCCAATTCGTCGGTGACGTCCGACGTACGTCTCCGTTCCCTCCTTCAGGGAACGAGGGTTACCATACGTAACTGAGATGTTTTTCTTCAGAAACAAAATCCGGGAAAATTTCTGAAATTTGGTTGATTTTGACACGGAATGACCCAAATGTGTTTGTCTGAGAACCTTTTATACACATACTTAACATCAGATACTGAAATGACATACACTGTGTGGTACAGTACAAATATTTTGAGTGTCCCTTATTCTGTCCCTTATTTTCCTATAAAGAACCACGATTGTCCCTTATTTTCTTTTCCATAAGTTGGCAACCCTAATCAGTGCACATGATTGTCTTTGCTTAATGCTTTGAACAGCAGCTATGCTAATTATTTTTCTGTTTTGTTTTATCTCGGGACGCCCCTCCCGAAGTAACTAGAGAGTTCATCAGCTCCAGTCGGGATCCAGCCCCACATAAAGACTGCAGATGACCAAAACCTGTGAAGAGACGACTCCAACTCCTGCGTGGACTTCAGATGACATCACCTGTGAAGAGACGACTCCAACTCCTGCGAGGACTTCAGATGACATCACCTGTGAAGAGACGACTCAACTCCTGCGAGGACTTGAGATGACCATCACCTGTGAAGAGACGACTCAACTCCTGCGAGGACTTCAGATGACCATCACCTGTGAAGAGACGACTCCAACTCCTGCGAGGACTTCAGATGACCATCACCTGTGAAGAGACGACTCAACTCCTGCAAGGACTTCAGATGACCATCACCTGTGAAGAGACGACTCAACTCCTGTGAGGACTTCAGATGACCATCACCTGTGAAGAAATGACTCAACTCCTGCGAGGACTTCAGATGACCATCACCTGTGAAGAGACGACTCAACTCCTGTGAGGACTTCAGATGACCATCACCTGTGAAGAGACGACTCAACTCCTGCGAGGACTTCAGATGACCATCACCTGTGAAGAGACGACTCAACTCCTGGGAGGACTTCAGATGACCATCACCTGTGAAGAGACGACTCAACTCCTGCGAGGACTTCAGATGACCATCACCTGTGAAGAGATGACTCAACTCCTGTGAGGACTTCAGATGACCATCACCTGTGAAGAGATGACTCAACTCCTGTGAGGACTTCAGATGACCATCACCTGTGAAGAGATGACTCAACTCCTGTGAGGACTTCAGATGACCATCACCTGTGAAGAGACGACTCAACTCCTGTGAGGACTTCTGATGACCATCACCTGTGAAGAGACGACTTAACTCCTGCGAGGACTTCAGATGACCATCACCTGTGAAGAGACGACTCAACTCCTGCGAGGACTTCAGATGACCATCACCTGTGAAGAGACGACTCAACTCTTGTGAGGACTTCAGATGACCATCACCTGTGAAGAGACGACTCAACTCCTGCGAGGACTTCAGATGACCATCACCTGTGAAGAGACGACTCAACTCCTGTGAGGACTTCAGATGACCATCACCTGTGAAGAGACGACTGAACTCCTGTGAGGACTTCAGATGACCATCACCTGTGAAGAGACGACTCAACTCCTGTGAGGACTTCAGATGACCATCACCTGTGAAGAGACGACTCAACTCCTGCGAGGACTTCAGATGACCATCACCTGTGAAGAGACGAATGAACTCCTGCGAGGACTTCAGATGACCATCACCTGTGAAGAGACGACTCAACTCCTGGGAGGACTTCAGATGATCATCACCTGTGAAGAGACGACTCAACTCCTGCGAGGACTTCAGATGACCATCACCTGTGAAGAGATGACTCAACTCCTGTGAGGACTTCAGATGACCATCACCTGTGAAGAGATGACTCAACTCCTGTGAGGACTTCAGATGACCATCACCTGTGAAGAGACGACTGAACTCCTGCGAGGACTTCAGATGACCATCACCTGTGAAGAGACGACTCAACTCCTGTGAGGACTTCAGATGACCATCACCTGTGAAGAGACGACTCAACTCCTGCGAGGACTTCAGATGACCATCACCTGTGAAGAGACGACTCAACTCCTGTGAGGACTTCAGATGACCATCACCTGTGAAGAGTTGCCTGAACTCCTGCGAGGACTTCAGATGACCATCACCTGTGAAGAGACGACTCAACTCCTGCGAGGACTTCAGATGACCATCACCTGTGAAGAGATGACTCAACTCCTGTGAGGACTTCAGATGACCATCACCTGTGAAGAGACGACTCAACTCCTGCGAGGACTTCAGATGACCATCACCTGTGAAGACACGACTCAACTCCTGTGAGGACTTCAGATGACCATCACCTGTGAAGAGGCGACTCAACTCCTGCGAGGACTTCAGATGACCATCACCTGTGAAGAGATGACTCAACTCCTGTGAGGACTTCAGATGACCATCACCTGTGAAGAGACTACTCAACTCCTGTGAGGACTTTAGATGACCATCACCTGTGAAGAGACGAATGAACTCCTGCGAGGACTTCAGATGACCATCACCTGTGAAGAGACGACTTAACTCCTGTGAGGACTTCAGATGACCATCACCTGTGAAGAGACGACTCAACTCCTGTGAGGACTTTAGATGACCATCACCTGTGAAGAGACGACTCAACTCCTGTGAGGACTTCAGATGACCATCACCTGTGAAGAGACTACTCAACTCCTGTGAGGACTTTAGATGACCATCACCTGTGAAGAGATGACTCAACTCCTGTGAGGACTTCAGATGACCATCACCTGTGAAGAGACGACTCAACTCCTGTGAGGACTTCAGATGACCATCACCTGTGAAGAGATGACTCAACTCCTGTGAGGACTTCAGATGATCACCACCTGTGAAGAGACGACTCAACTCCTGTGAGGACTTCAGATGACCATCACCTGTGAAGAGTCGCCTGAACTCCTGCGAGGACTTCAGATGACCATCACCTGTGAAGAGACGACTCAACTCCTGCGAGGACTTCAGATGACCATCACCTGTGAAGAGGCGACTCAACTCCTGCGAGGACTTCAGATGACCATAACCTGTGAAGAGATGACTCAACTCCTGTGAGGACTTCAGATGACCATCACCTGTGAAGAGACTACTCAACTCCTGTGAGGACTTTAGATGACCATCACCTGTGAAGAGACGAATGAACTCCTGCGAGGACTTCAGATGACCATCACCTGTGAAGAGACGACTTAACTCCTGTGAGGACTTCAGATGACCATCACCTGTGAAGAGACGACTCAACTCCTGTGAGGACTTTAGATGACCATCACCTGTGAAGAGACGACTCAACTCCTGTGAGGACTTCAGATGACCATCACCTGTGAAGAGACTACTCAACTCCTGTGAGGACTTTAGATGACCATCACCTGTGAAGAGATGACTCAACTCCTGTGAGGACTTCAGATGACCATCACCTGTGAAGAGACGACTCAACTCCTGTGAGGACTTCAGATGACCATCACCTGTGAAGAGATGACTCAACTCCTGTGAGGACTTCAGATGACCATCACCTGTGAAGAGACGACTCAACTCCTGTGAGGACTTCAGATGACCATCACCTGTGAAGAGACAACTCAACTCCTGCGAGGACTTCAGGTGACCATCACCTGTGAAGAGACGACTCAACTCCTGCGAGGACTTCAGATGACCATCACCTGTGAAGAGATGACTCAACTCCTGCGAGGACTTCAGATGTCCATCACCTGTGAAGAGATGACTCAACTCCTGCGAGGACTTCAGATGTCCATCACCTGTGAAGAGACGACTCAACTCCTGTGAGGACTTCAGATGATCATCACCTGTGAAGAGATGACTCAACTCCTCCGAGGACTTCAGATGACGCAGCTCTGCATCAACACGCACTCATGCTCATTTCTATATATCCTATTCATTAACATGTATTCTTTTTTCACTTATTTCTGTGCCTTAATTATTATAATGATTAATAATACATTGTTAGCTAATCTGTGTGCTTTGATTTTTGAACCTCAGAGTGAGAAAACTTTATTGATAAAGGCAAACAAACAAACAAACAGATATACAGCAATAGTGAAGTGAGATCTGTGACCCTTTATTCATTTTTTTGTATCTTAGAGAAATATAAACAAAGTCTTACAAATAAGATTTAAAAAAATCTGACACTGAAAGAGAGAGCACTCAAATAATCTACTCACTAAAGACAGTGAATGCTTTTGAAGAGAAACTGGCTGAAAACATCATCTTTCGTCTATATTCTCCAACATGTTCAGTTGTTATGTTTGTGATGGTCAGAGATCCAGTTTGTTTGTCCAGCTTCAGTCTGTCTCTAAATCTCCCATCAAGAACATCATCATATACAGTGAAGCTGTCGGCCGGTTTATTGATTTCAGCGATTACAGTGTTTCCAAACCACCACTGAATCACATCATCGTCCTTCAGTTCAGTAAGACCAGAGTTTAGAGCGACTGAATCTCCCCTGTTTACTGTCACTTCTTCATCTAAATCATCACACACACATGGAGAACAAACAGAAACAGAGTTTGTCACAGATAAACAGATTATAATTGTTTATTAAATCAAATAAATTAACATTTAAATTTGAAATATCATAAAACAAACAAAAAAGAAACAAATTGGTATATGCATTAACTTTTCTCATTAAAAAACAGGTACATGTTTTTTGTTTTGTTTTTGTTTTTAACTCACCAATGACATTGAGATAGAAATCAGCCCTCACAGAGTTGAACTGTAGTTTATAAAATCCGGCTTGTTCAGTTGTGATGTTTGTGATGGTCAGAGATCCAGTTTGATTGTCCAGCTTCAGTCTGTCTCTGAATCTCCCATCAAGAACATCATCATATACAGTGAAGCTGTCGGCCCGTTTATTGATTTCAGCGATTACAGTGTTTCCATTTACACACCACCACCGAATCACATCATCATCCTTCAGTTCAGTGAGACCAGAGTCTAGAGTGACTGAATCTCCCTCCTTGACATATTTCTCTTCAAAACCAAACCAACCTGAAGAAAAGAGTTTTTCGCAGATTAAAGCTTTAAAATCACTTGATGTTGGTTTGATGAAGCTTCACTAAAATACTTTATTCATTTAAATGTGAAATTAGTAATATTCTGCAGCAGCACAAAGCAAAAAGATGATGAATGAAAAGAGAAATAGATTTATATATGGAACAAAAACTAAAAAATACACTTTTATTTTAATGTTTAATGTCACTCTCAAACTAAAACTAATGCTGTCGAGGATCTGAGCTTCATATTTATATTATTTTATTTCATCAATCCATAATAACTGAGTTTAGAGCTGAACTCAAACTTGATCTGACAGTAAAATCTCAGTTGAATTATTTCTATATGAGACCAACTGTAACGTGTTTGTTCTGTTCAGGTTTAGTTTTCTCTCTGTTTGCTCTGTTTCCATTGGCCTGTGTTCTCTATCATTAGTTCATTAATCCCAGACCTGTTTCTGTTCTTCCCATGATCTCCCTGTTATTTAAACCCTGAGTTCTGTTCAGTTCATCGTCCGGTATCGTCTGCGTTACGTGCTTGTGTTTCTCCCCATGATTCTCCTGTGTATTGTGTGGATTATTAAAGTAAAGACTGATCTTTGAGTTATTTCCTGAGTCGTGCGCTTCTCTACAGGACCGTTGCTGACACTAACAGTGAATGTTAATCTTCTCAAACTCATTTAACCAGTAATTTATCACATGATACCAGAACAGAAACAACTGAAGCCATAAAAACACATTTAAAACTCACCAGCCAGATGCCGAAAACACAAACAGAGCAAAACTAATCTGAGAAACATTTTCTTCATCGGTTCACTGACAAGCCCTCGATAGTGACTCTTAAAATATCTGAGAGATTGATCTGAAACACGACTGGACTGTGATATTTATCTGGTTGTGTGTGAATCCTCCCCTGACCTCCACCGCAGTGTCTCTCAGACGTCCATCCTCTTTTACATCATGAAAATCAATTTTCAAACTCAATACTAGGACCAGTCAAAGTCCAGGCGATCAGCAAACAGGTTTCAGAAGCAAAACACACACACACAGTGAACAAAGTTAAAGTCAAAACCAGTGTAAATCAAGCAGAAATATACAGGCTTGATTAATGTGTCTCGGTCCTCACTAGTGTTTTCAAGTATTTTCCACAAGTCTGAAAATGATTAAATAACCTTGTGTACATGTAAAATGTAAATAAAAAAGCTCACTGAGACTATGTGGTAACCAGGTCACACTCCATCATTCCACGTATCTTCAATCTTCCTACCTTGTTTGTTGATCAGTCAGGGATGCCACTTTGGTTGTATTAGCTGACGTCTCTGCTCTGTGTCAGACTCCGTACAATCAACTTCTGAGCCGTTAGTAAGTTTATGCTCTCGTTTTTACTAGGACAGTGGTTAAAAAACCTTTTTTACTCGAAGGCCCACTTCCTCTCCGAATCAATACTGCAAGGACCACCGACTTGACCCCACCCCGCTTCCCCCCGTTTTGCTCCTTATTGTTCCCCCTTGTTATTATATTTTTTAAACAAAAGTAGTCAAGATATATTAACCTTCAGTGTTCTATTTTTCAAACATACTTTGCAGACATTATTTACAACTTGGAAGTACTTACACTGCTCATGTTATACAGTACAATAAGTACAATTCAACCTGCCATACCAAAACAAGACCACAGGGAGATGGTGTACGATGCACACCAATGACATTATAGCACCAGGTCTCGTAATATAATACATACCAAATTAATTAACATACCAATGCATATTAAAGAAAAAGAGCCTGCAGGTCTAGTTCATTAAAAAATTAAAAGTCAGTCATCATTTAATTACCCTTATAGGTTGAACACAAAAGAACATTGTTGAAGAATGCTGGCAACTAAAACAGTTGACAGTAGCCATAAAATACTACGGCAGTTCTTTTGTGTTCAGCAGAAGAAAGAAACAGGTTTGGAACAACTTGAGGTTAGATGTAGTAGATGACAATTTTCATTTTTGGGTGAATTAAACTTTTAAAGCAAAGGTTGAAACCAATAAATACTTAACAACATGAATCTAAACATTGACATAAAACAGTATTATTTTAGTCATTAACTATGAAAGTATATTATAAACAGCGTTCAGTGGAAGAATGTCATTAAAATGTTGTCATGACATTTGCAAAAAGGCTTTGTCCATTTAACAAAATTTAGACTTTAGTGACTGCACTCTTGCAGAAACAGTACCACCAAGATCCATGAAAATCTTCTGAATTCATTTGAAAGTTCAGTTCTCCTGGATACTCCATATGTACATGAGTCTGAACAAGTAAGCGAATGCTGCTGGCTGATCAGTAATGTCCTCAAGAACAATGGCCCCTTCCAGGATTGTGGTGAAATTGGTCACAGTTGGTATTGATGTAACAGTGGCAACATCATCTTCGACCAATTTCCGATCTTTACACCTTTGGTGCTGTGATCTACAGGGTCAGTATCCTGGGAGATAAAATTGATAGGAGGGGGTATTAATGGAAGTGTACAAATATTAAATATAACAACATTATTAAATTATTAATTATTATTGTGTAAATAGACTAATTAAATTTAAAACATACATAGTTTAAAAAAGGATTTAGAAATAGGGTGCAAAAATGGTTATTTACCAGACATATCTTTAGTAAAGAGTTTTCATGCAGGAAAAGTGTCAATCCATCAAGAGCTGTTCTTTTCCGATGTGTGGTAATGTCACTCACCCAAAAGAAAAAAAAAAAAAATTATATATATATATATATATATATATACATACACATTTTGATTATAAAATCTGCAGGTGATCTACGACCTTAACTCTTTTTAATTAAAAATAGGGATATCAACTGCTTTGTGTCACAGACACGTCAGGTTCCACCCTCCACCAATCACAGCGCACTCCTTCCCCAGAGTACTGATCACCATCACCTGCACCTCATCACCACACTCATCACCAGCACTACAAGACTCACAACCACACAGCACTCCACGTCCGGTCTCGTTCGCATATACTTCAGGCTATGCTTACCTCAAGGACTCTACTACTGA
This sequence comes from Gobio occitaniae, assembly GCA_033150135.1. Taxonomy (NCBI): domain Eukaryota; kingdom Metazoa; phylum Chordata; class Actinopteri; order Cypriniformes; family Gobionidae; genus Gobio; species Gobio occitaniae. Next base: position 53,085 of record JARQWZ010003715.1, read on the forward strand.
TACTTACCTGTCTCCAGCGTGTCTCCTTCCTTCCGTGTTCCTTGTCTGCTGTGTGGGTGTGTTCCTGTCCGTCCCTCAGTACTCCAGCGATCTACAGTCTCCAACGATCTCCAGTCTCCAGCGACCTCCAGGCTCCAGCGTCCTTCCATCTATAAAACAAAAGACAGTAACTCTCTCTCTCTTGTATCAACTTCTAATCTACCAACAACCGGTTTACTCACCTGCTCCACAACACCTGCTCTGCTGTGGTCTAATAAACTACCCTTACCTGTTAACATCTGTGTCTGCCTCCTGTGTACTTGTAACAGAAGACCGGACCATACCGAAGACCCAGTATGAGCCAACCGGATCCATTCCAGGAATTGGTAGATGCGCTTCGGCGTATATTTCCTCCACAACCCACTCCAGTTACTGTTCATTCACCTGCACCAGCGAACACTAACCCATCTGTCAACAACCCTCCTTCACTACCTCCGTATGCTAGTCCCATGGCCAAACCGGCGCCCTACTCAGGATCGGCGGAGAATTGCAGCGGCTTCCTGCTGCAATGCACACTGGTCCTGGAGATGCAGCCGCACTTGTACCCGAGCGACACTTCCAAGATCGCCTTCATTATCTCTCAGCTCAGCGGCAAAGCATTAATGTGGGCCGATTCCATCTGGTCACAACAGGGTGCGGTAACGCAATCATATGCAGCGTTTATTTCCCACTTCCGGGAAGTGTTTGGAAAACCGATCACAGATTCTTCAGCTGGTGAGAAACTTTATAATTTAAAACAGGGATCCATGTCTATTTACGACTATGCTTTGCAATTCAGAATGCTTGCAGCAGTCAGCGGATGGAATGAACAGGCGCTGATAACATTTCGGCAAGGATTGGAACCTCGGGTACGGCTGCATCTCGCTGCATGCGAGGACTCCATCGGCCTTGAGAAGTTCATCCAGCATTCCATTCGCTGCGCCACTCGCATGCAGGCGTGCATCCAAGAGCACCAGGACCAGTATCCCTTCAACGTGCCCTTCCGCCGATCCGAACCCGTCAGCACCCCAGAACCAGCCCACGAACCCATGGAGTTAGAGAACTCCCGACTAACCCCTGAAGAACGCCGCCGTCGGCTGACCCAACGTCTCTGCCTGTATTGTGGTGAGCCTGGGCATGTCATAGCTGCATGCCCCACACGACCTCCGCGACCCATGGTGAGTGCCATTATTCCTGCTGATCATAAAATGAAACCACTCACCACTGTCGTCACCCTTACTGCCGCTAATGTCTCCCTTTCCGTGGTCGCGCTCCTCGACTCGGGGTCAGTCGGCAACTTCCTCTCCGGTGTCATCTGCCGCCAGTTACGCCTCAAGACCACTCCGTCTCCGACCACCTACAGGATCAGCTCAATAACCGGAAGACCCCTCAGTCGCAAGCACGTCCGTACCGTGGCTGGACCAGTCACTCTCCAAGTAGGGCTTTTACACCGGGAATAGGCTCACATGCTGGTTCTGGAGGATTCGACTGCTGACGTGGTTCTGGGGCGCCCCTGGTTGGAGCAGCACAACCCTACCATCTCCTGGAAGACGGGCGAAATCCTGAAGTGGGGCGACACTTGCTTCTCTCAATGTCTAACTGAACTTCCTCTTCCATCCTCGTCTCTGCCTGATCTGACTCTCTGTGCCACATCCATCGAAAGTCCAGTTGAACAACGCTCTGTCGATGTCCCCAGGTCTTACGCCCCCTTCAGCGATGTCTTCTGCCCGCAACGGGCTTCCAAGCTGCCTCCACACCGGCCATGGGACTGTGCCATCGACCTGCTTCCGGGTGAACCAGTACCAAGGGGTAAGATATACCCACTATCCATCCCGGAGGAGAAGGCCATGGAGGAATACATCCAGGAAGCCCTCGCCCAAGGTTACATCAGGCCGTCTACTTCCCCTGCTGCATCCAGCTTCTTCTTTGTGGCAAAAAAGGACGGAGGCTTGCGGCCATGCATCGATTATCGTTCCCTCAACAAAATCACTGTTAAGTTCCGGTATCCCCTTCCTCTCGTCCCAGCAGCCCTCGAACATCTCCGTGGTGCCAATGTGTTCACCAAGTTGGACCTCCGCAGCGCGTACAATCTCATCCGGATACGTGAGGGGGAAGAGTGGAAGACTGCCTTTATTACCCCTACTGGACACTATGAATACCTCGTCATGCCGTATGGATTGGTAAACGCCCCCTCCGTATTCCAGGATTTCATCCATGAGGTGCTCCGGGAGTTTCTCCATCGATTCGTCCTAGTCTACATCGACGACATCCTCATCTACTCCCGGAGCCAGGCCGAACATCGCCAACACGTTGCGGAGGTCCTCAACCGTCTACGTCAGTTCCATCTGTTCCTCAAGGCCGAAAAGTGTTCTTTCCACCAAGCATCCGTTTCCTTCCTGGGATACCACATATATCACAGTGGCATCCGGATGGACGAGAGGAAGGTGGAGTCCATCACAACCTGGCCAGAACCCACTACCATAAAAGAACTCCAACGCTTCCTAGGTTTCTCCAATTTCTACAGACGATTCATCAAAGGTTACAGCTCTATCACTCATCCACTCACCAGTATGTTACGCAATAAGCCCAAGTCTCTGTCCTGGACCCCGGCAGCCACCAACGCCTTCAGCCAACTCAAGAAAGCCTTCACCACCGCTCCCCTACTAGTCCATCCAGACCCGGAAAGGCCCTTCGTCGTGGAGGTGGATGCTTCCACAACCGGAGTGGGAGCGGTGTTATCGCAGCAGCAGGGGACGCCCAGTAGACTCCATCCATGCGCCTTCTGCTCCCGCAAGCTCAGCCCGGCGGAAGTCAACTACTCCATCGGTGACAGGGAACTCCTTGCAGTCAAGCTTGCCTTGGAAGAGTGGAGGCATTGGTTGGAGGGAGCCAAACATGCGTTCCTGGTGCTAACAGATCACAAAAACCTTGAGTATCTTCGATCAGCCAAGAGACTAAACCCCAGACAAGCCCGTTGGGCTATGTTTTTCTCCCGTTTCAATTACACCATCTCCTATCGTCCCGGTACCAAGAATCTTAAAGCTGATGCTCTCTCCCGTCTGCATGCTCCTGACGAACAGACCGAAGAACCAGAACCCATTATTCCAAGCTCCCTCATCGTAAGTCCTATTACCTGGTCCGAAGAAACCATCCCCTCCTCCAATGCCTCCACGAACCCTCCGCCGGGCTGTCCACCTGGCTTGCTGTACCTCACTCGGACACGACGCACTCCCACCATTCACTCGGCTCACACGTCACTTGGAACTGGTCACCCGGGGGTCAATGAAACCCTCTCGTTGCTAAAAGAGCGCTTCTGGTGGCCAGGGATGGCTAAGGATGTCAGAAGGTACGTGCAGGGCTGTAGGGAGTGTGCCATTTCTAAGTCTCTGCGTCATCTTCCAGCTGGTAAACTCCTTCCTCTGCCCGTTCCAGAACGCCCATGGTCACACCTAGGAGTAGATTTCATCACTGACCGGCCGGTCTCAGACGGTAATACCACCATTCTAGTAGTGGTAGATCGTTTCTCTAAATCTTGTCGTCTGATCCCATTCCCAGGTCTGCCTACTGCCATGGAAACAGCTGAGACACTCTTCAACCAAGTTTTTAGATACTTCGGAGTACCAGAGGACATTGTATCAGACAGAGGTCCCCAGTTCATATCCAGAGTATGGAGATCGTTCTTCTCACTCCTAGGTGTGGCCGTTAGCCTGACGTCGGGGAATCATCCACAGTCAAACGGGCAGACGGAAAGGAAGGTACAGGAAATTGGCCGCTTCCTACGTACCTTCTGTCATGACCACCAGGACTCTTGGAACCAGTTCCTGGGTTGGGCCGAGTACGCCCAAAACTCTCTGAGACAGTCGACCACAGGACTCACCCCGTTCCAGTGCGTACTCGGCTTTCAACCTCCACTGTTCCCCTGGGATGGGGAACCCTCCGACGTTCCTGCAGTGGACTACTGGTTCCGAGAGGGTCTGGGACTCAGCCCACCATCAGTTGCAACGGGCCCTGCGCAGACGCAGGATGGTAGCTGATCTCCGACGTTCTGACACCCCTGTCTTCCAGCCTGGTCAGCTGATGTGGCTATCTACCAGAGATATCAGAATGCATCTGCCTTGCAAAAAGCTGAGTCCCAGATTCATTGGCCCATTCCCCATCACCAAGCAGGTCAATCCAGTCACCTATCAACTCTGTCTGCCACAAGGGTATCGTATAAATCCCACAATCTCACTGCTGAAAGCTCACCACCCCTCTGTTTCTCCCACAGGACCTGACATAGTTCCCGCCGAACCCCCCCTTCCACTCATCCTGGAGGACGGTACGGCCTACAAGGTCAATGAGATCTTGAACTCCCGACGTCGTGGTGGTCAGCTGGAATATCTAGTGGATTGGGAAGGATATGGTCCCGAGGAACGCTCCTGGGTCCCAAGGAACGACATTTTAGATCCCAGTTTACTCCAGACCTTTCACGACAGTCATCCTGAGAAGCCAGCTCCGCGGGGTAGAGGATGTCCACCACGGTGTCGGGGTTCTCGGCCCTCTGGAGCGGGCCGTGGAGGGGGGGGTACTGTCACAGACACGTCAGGTTCCACCCTCCACCAATCACAGCACACTCCTTCCCCAGAGTACTGATCACCATCACCTGCACCTCATCACCACACTCATCACCAGCACTACAAGACTCACAACCACACAGCACTCCACGTCCGGTCTCGTTCGCATATACTTCAGGCTATGCTTACCTCAAGGACTCTACTACTGATACTTACCTGTCTCCAGCGTGTCTCCTTCCTTCCGTGTTCCTTGTCTGCTGTGTGGGTGTGTTCCTGTCCGTCCCTCAGTACTCCAGCGATCTACAGTCTCCAGCGACCTCCAGGCTCCAGCGTCCTTCCATCTACAAAACAAAAGACAGTAACTCTCTCTCTCTCTCTCTCGTATCAACTTCTAATCTACCAACAACCGGTTTACTCACCTGCTCCACAACACCTGCTCTGCTGTGGTCTAATAAACTACCCTTACCTGTTAACATCTGTGTCTGCCTCCTGTGTACTTGTAACACTTTGGGACAGAATGAGAATTGTAACGTTGTAATTTTCTGTCTTTATGATTTACTTACTCATATTTTCTATAAAATGAGTCCCATAAGAAATGGCTTAAATTATAAATGTAGGTCTTCTTTATCACTTAAACAGATATAATATGTATTAAAAATACTATTTTGTTTTTTACACACCTAATTTTATCATGTCCTCAGTGCAAAGTAATCAACTTCCACAAGAACTATAAACCATGAAATGATAAATCTCAAAATATTTTTAGATTATGTTATAGAATAGGCTAAACTACCTCTAGTTATACATATAAATCATGTGAAACTATAGTTACTTTTTTACAATTGTCTTCATTTACTGTGTCCCTGAAGTCATCTTCCACCCTGTTAGTATGTATTTCTCGACTTCCAAAAAAGACCACAATTTCATTGAGACAATTTTCAGGAAATTACATAATTAGTTTTTCCTGCTGGAATTCAACTGTACAAAATTAAGTTATGGTCTTCCACCCTGTTAGGCGAGTCATTTTTAAATAATAATTTGACAGCAACGTTAAATGTTTTGCATACTTATGTTTTATTTTGGGAGGTGAGGATCATTAACAGCATATACAATATATGTTTTTGAACACATTTTTTTATTATTTACGATCCTGTTGGCAAAAATGGGTACAAAAAGTACCTGTTCTTAATAATCAAGACATTCTATTCATCAATAATAGTTTTGTTATTGGTTCAAGAATTAAAAAAAATACCATGATGGCATAAGGGACATATACTATCCAAGAAAATATTTTGAAAAAACAATTGTTATTGTTTAACATTTTCATTATTAACATTTTGTGATAACTTCTATATGTCCCTAACAGGGTGGAACACCTTCACGGCCCGTGTCTGAACAATGAATCTACCCATAATTATAAATTTTTTAGTCCCTGAGCTTGACCAATATTTATTCCGACTAGTTAAACATGTCACCATTTTGGTAGAATGCTAAAAACATGAAAATTATGTACTTTTTTTTCAAACATTTATGAAGCCAAAATGTTACCGCATACCAGGAATGACCCAGCTATAGTTTCTAACTGTGTTGCTATTTGATTAGAAAAAAGAAAGACAAAAGTGAACATTTGCCTGCATGGTAGCCTAATGAGGTGCCGTCAATGGTCTTGCTTTGTAAATAAACCCTTATTGTAACAAATTATATAGTTAAACAATTACAAGAACTATATGTTGGTTCTAAGGCTGAGAACAAGTTAGAAAGAGCTTCAAAATACGGACCTTCTTGAATTATTGACTAAACAATCCCCCCATAACCACACCCCCAACAAAGCCCCGCCCCCTCTGGTGAGTACCGGCACTTTATTTTTTCCACTTCAAGCACTGCTCGCATGCATTTCCTGTGAAGCTGCTCTGAAGTACCTCTGCTACCAGCAGGAGCCACTACGGTACGCACAGTAGGTCAATATTCATCATTAACCAAACGCTTTTCATCTGCACAAGATCCCAGACTGATGCACGAAAGCAACCAGACAGTGCCACCATGCCCTTATTCTAGCATTTGTCGTCGAGTCACATCCAATCCTGTCTTAGCATGTGGTTAACACGTCATCTTTTATAACATGAGATCACACAGCTACAATAAACGTTATAACCTATAAGTTGATGAAAACGTAAAGCGATTTTTGATCGTAATGCAAAATTGATTTTTCCCATGTCACAATATGGGGTACATCCAGCCCTGTCTGTCTCAGTTAATTTCTGTGGAAAATGACATCATTGACTTTGACATTATTGACAGGAAGTTGAGGCGTACTGAAGCTCAAAGTGAGAAACTGACCATGTTCAGAGGATGTGAATTCATCAGCTAAAAATAAGCTAGAAGGTCACATGATTAACACATACGCAGTTATTTTAAATTATTACAGAGTTTCATTAACTTTACTACAGAGCAGCTTCACATCAGCACATCTGTCATTTTATTACTGAACCAGTTTTGAAGAGTTACTCTCCTCATATTTGTGGACTGAAACCGGACTGAAAAGATGTTTCACCCTGTTTTGCTCTGCTTGTGTTTGTGGCGTCTGGTTGGTGAGTTTGAAATGTGTTTTTCTATCCTCAGTTGTTTCTGTTCTGGTAACATGTGATGAATGACTGGTTCATTTAGTCAGAGAGGATCAACATTCACTGTTACAGGCCCAGCACAGGCCAGTAGATCAAACTTACAGTCAGTAGAGCTGCAGGCATCAGGATTTCCTTGAGTTGAACTTCTGCCGTAAATGTTCTTTCCACTCGTCTTTCTCAATTCTTTCTCAAAAGTGAGTTTTATCCAGTGGTATTAACAGCGTATTCGAGATCAGCGAGCTGTCAGTTCTTACAGTGGTGAACATTTCCATTTCCACATTTAGATTAAATAAGCACTGAAATTATATCAAAATCATTATCCAAAAGTTACAACATTTTCACATGAAGTTAAATAGAAATATCTGTAGTGGATGCTCTGCTTTTGAGCACTTTTCCTGTGGCATGATGTGTTTCAATGTTTTAACTGCAGCGAGCATTGCTTTTCACATGATAATCCCGCTTTAAATTGTGTCCTAAATAGCAGAACTTGTGTTTTCACATGAATAATGATCATTGATGCACACTTGACAGATGGCTTAGTAACAGCCGGTTTGATGACAGACACTGACGGACTCGTTCGTGATCTTGAGCGGTTCATTGGCCGGTTTGAGGAGGCTATTTATTCTAAAACAAGGCAAGGATAGGCTACTGAATGATTTTTAGCAATGTAATGTGACGGCACATAATCCATATCTCATATTTTCATCTCATCTTGTACCGTTATACTTGATATCACATGAATGGAAATGATATGCAGATGACGTTATGCAGAGTAAACTAGGCGTTGTAAGCTCCATATATGGTCACTGCTAATTCTCCAGAGCTCACTGAACTCTTCCTCTGATCGAATCTTTTGAATGCAATCAGCTGCTCAATTTACACACTTAAAGGGACAGTTCACCCAAAAATGAAAATACTGTCATCATTTACTCACCCTCAAGTGTGAACTTCTTTGTTCTGCTGAACACAAAAGAATATATTTTGCAGAATGTTTGTAACAAAACAGAGAGAGCAACCATTGACTACATAGTATTTTTCCCCTACTATGATAGTCAATGGTTGCTCTCTCTGCTTGGTTACAAACATTCTGCAAAATATATTCTTTTGTGTTTAGCAAAACAAAGAAACTCATACTGGTTTGTAACAACGTGAGGGTGAGTAAATGATGACAGAATTTAAATTTTTGGCTGAACTATCCCTTTAATGTCTGCGAGTAAATCAGTGTTTTCTGCTTGAAGTATTTTGTTTGCTGGATCAAGAAGTTTCCGTCTCTTATGTACCAATGAAGCTGAAGTTTGTTCTGTCACTGATCGCATCAGTCCTGTAGCCTCAACACGAATGTCTGAGCCATGAGCTCGATCACTACGTCCACCAACAATGAGTGTATATCTCCCAGGGACTTCAGAATCACACAAACTGTGTCTCGATGGCCTGTCCACCGCTGATCCAAGAGACCGTTTAGCTTCTCGCCCTTATAATGAACTGCTATCGTGGCTGTGGCTCTTTCAGCAGATAATGCGCCGCCACAAAGCACAAAAGCTTCAGGAATTGTTTGAGGAGCACAATAACGAGTTTGAGGCGTTGACTTGGCCTCCAAATTCCCCAGATCTCAATCCAATCGAGCATCTGTGGGATGTGCTGAACAAACAAGTCCGATCCATGGAGGCCCGCCTCACAACATACAGGACTTAAAGGATCTGCTGCTAACATCTTGGTGCCAGATACCACAGCACACCTTCAGGGGTCTAGTGGAGTCCATGCCTCGATGGGTCAGCAAAAGCGGGACCAACACAATATTAGGAAGGTGGTCATAATGTTAGGCCTGATCAGTGTATATCTCGTTTACGTGCGATGTCCCGCCGACGTCACACTGGATTTTTTTTTTAATTTAGTGAGTGACACTCAACAACTCAAATATAAAAGCTAAACATGCCACATACCTTTGGAAAGCTGAGATTCTTGTGAATCGAATGATGTAAACCATTTCAAGATGCAATGAACACAGCAGGCACAATCAGTGTCTTCGTCAGACCACTGTCAATCAGACCACTGATTGACAGTGTTTCAATCCAATTTCATCAGAGATTGATTATGAGTGACTTTTCTTTTAGCCAATGAACTTCTGAAAAGATTAACACTGCGGTTTAGTGGGAGGGTCGACCTTTGTTCTTATTTTGGCTGCGCGTCATCAAAGCACGCGCTGGGCTTGGTGTTGTGGGTGTGGTAGAAGTGGTTCACGCTACAATCTTCCCTGGAATCGAGTGTTGTGAGAAGCGTGGATCGGATCTAAATGGTGGTGGGGCATAAACTGATCTGTGACTGGACTAAGGATGGCAGGTAGTAGTGATGGTGAGGGTGGGCATGAGGATATGGATTTAAATGACTGGACAGAAGTACGGAGAAATAAACGAGTTAGGAATAATAGTAGTATAGGAGGGAGTAGTTCAGATGGGGGAGAGGAAGGTAGGGTGGTGAGGAGAAGGCAAGTTGAAGAGAAGGGGTTTAAAATAATTCTGAGGTTTAAGGAAGGACATGATATAAGGAAAGTTAGTCCGGTGGCATTGACACGGGGTTTAAAGGAGAAAATTGGTGAAATTTCAATGGCGAAAGTGTTGGGAGATGGTGGGCTGTTAATGAAATGTAAAGATGAGAAACAGAGAGAAAAGGCGATGAAGATGGCTAAAGTGTGCGGTAAATCGGTGGAGGAAGCCAAGAAGACAGGTGATGGACCCTTTACGAAAGGTGTTATTTATGGTATTCCAGTTGAAGAAAAGTTGGAGGATTTAAAGCTAAGCATAAAAGGTGGGAAAGTTATTAACATTAAAAGACTTCAAGCGGGAAAGGGAGGAGAAAGGGTTGATAGCTTGTCAGTGCTGCTGGTGTTCCAAGAAAGAGTGTTGCCAGAAAAAGTGAGAGTGGGATTTTTAAGTTACAATGTAAGAGCATATGTTCCTCCTCCTTTGAGATGTTATAAATGCCAAAAATATGGACATATTGCGGCTGGATGTAAAGGAAAACAGAAGTGTGGAAGGTGTGGAGGGGAACATGAGTATGGGAAATGTGAGGATGGGGCAGAGATTAAATGTGCTAATTGTGGAGGTGCACATAGTGTGGCCTATTGTGGATGTGAAGTGAGGAAGAAGGCAGTAGAAGTACAACAGCTGAGAGCTAACAAGGACATATCATATGTAGAAGCAGTTAAGCTGGTTCAGAGGGAGAGTAGAGTGGAGAAGAAAGTAAAAACGGAAGATGGTGATATGTTACGAGTTAAAAAGGAAGATTTTGTGTATTTCATGGCTGAAGTAATTAACTGTACGTTCCAAGCAAAGGGGAGATCTGAGAAGATTGAAATAATAGTAAAAAGTGCAGCAAGATATTTAAATATTCAAGGCTTGACTGGGATAGGGGTTCAAGAAGAGCTTAAAAAACAGGAACAGTTAAGCAAGGAATCATGGTCACAAGATTAATTTTATTGTTAATTTTAATGTTAGTTCTTCAGTGGAATGCAAGGAGTCTACTGTCGAATGGGCAAGAATTTAAAGGATTTCTTGAGGCGTTAGAATACAAACCTGACATAATATGTGTTGAAGAGACATGGCTTAAACCTAATTTAGATTTTGTGATACAGGGATATGTGTCTATAAGAAGGGATAGAGACGGAGGTAATGGGGGTGGATGTGCTACTTTTATCAAGCAAGGGGTTTCATATAGAGTCATAGAAAAAGGGAAAGAGTTGGAGTATGTAGTTGTTGAAGTGTGGGTAGGGGATGGTAGGTTGGTTATTGTGAACTTCTATAATCCATGTCAGAGGTTGGAATTGGAAAAATTGGAGCATATAAAGGGACTAGATAGTAAAAGAATAATTTGGTGCGGTGATTTTAATGCTCACAGTACTCTTTGGGGAGGGGAAAGGATGGATAGGAATGGTTTGATAGTGGAGGATTTGATGGATACATTAGGACTGGTGTGTTTAAATGATGGGAGTTTTACAAGGGTTAATTGTAGTACAGGGAGTGAGTCATGTTTAGACTTGACATTAGTGTCACAGTCCTTGGCAGGTATTTGTGTGTAGGAGGTTATAAAACAATCAACTGTAGGAAGTGATCATTACCCCATTTTATGTAGAGTAGGTAATGAAAGTAAGGTGGTATTAGAAGAGGCATCAGAAAGGTGGATATTTGGTAAAGCAGAGTGGGATCATTTTAAAGAAATAAGTGAAACAAGTTTTAAAAATATAAATAAAAAGCAGGATATAGAAATATTTAATGAAAATGTGAGGGAGGCAATAATTGGGGCTGCTAATCAGACAATTTTAAGAAAAGATGTTATGAAAAGGCAGAAGTTAGTTCCGTGGTGGAACGATGAGTGTAGTAAAGTAATAAGGAAACGCAATAAGGCTTTTAAGGTATTAAAAAATACCCATAATTTCCAACATTTTATAGAATACAAAAGAATGCAAGCAGTGCTTAGAAAGACTATTAAAGAAAATAAAAGGAAGTATTGGAGAACATTTTGTGATTCAATAGGGAGAAGCACACCAATTGAGAAAGTCTGGACAATGATAAAGAAAATGAGTGGAGTAAGACGGGAATGGGGGTGCCCAGTATTGGAAAATGGGGGGGTGGTGGCTAGTAAAGATATAGAGAAAGCAGATATGTTAGTTAAAGCATTGGTTGAGGTGCATAGTTCTAGTAATATGTCAGAAGAGGGGATAATAGGAAGGGAAAAAACTAGTAAAGATAATAAAGAATTGCTGGAAAGAGAAGAAGAGAGGGATAATGCTATTAATTCTCATTTTACATTAGCCCTCTATGGCATAGTGTTGCCCTCAGGCAACAAACCACCTTTTTGGACCTCACACCGCCCCTTTAACTTTTTGAAATATTTTTTTAAAATACATAATATCACCTGACATGTCTGTTCAATGAAATGAGGGGCTGAAGTGGGTGTGACTTTTTATTTGGGGGTGGAGCAGTCCTTTCATGAAGCAAAGCCACATGGGACACAGTGCCATCAATTGGTTGGATAAATATCACTTTTTAACATGTTTAAATTGAAATACATTTATTAAAAAAAATATATGCATGTGCATCAGCATGTAAAAAAGTATATATGATTGTTTAAATATTTATTTTGCTTTTATTTATATACTAAAACTGTGTTTTTTTGTTTGTTGCCTCAGGGCAACACTGTGCAGTTAGACCACTTTTATTCAGGCAATATCATAGTGTTAGTACCATATGGTGCATTCAAGTCTTCCTGGGAAGTTTGTTTTTACACGTTCAGAAAATTCAAAGAATGTGCATTATGAGTATCATTTATGTTTTTTATTATTATTATAAACACAGATCAGGCATAACATTATGACCACCTCCCTGATATTGTGTTGATCCCCCTTTTGCTGCCAAAACATTTACATTTACATTTATGCATTTAGCAGACGCTTTTATCCAAAGCGACTTACAACTTGGGGGTACAATAAGCGATTGGTCGTGAAGAGTCGAGTGAGCGCAACAAGTGCCTGAAATACTTGGTCCGTGTACATTTCTCAGTGTAGCACAGGCTAGAGTAGGGAGGGAAAGAGGAGGAAAAGAGGAAAGGAAAGTTTTTTTTAATTTTTTTTAATTTTTTTTAAAATTTTTTTATTTAATTTTTTTTTATTTAGGAGGTTAAGTGCTCACGGAAGAGATGAGTTTTTAGTTGACTTTTGAATGTTGTCAATGAATCCGCATTTCGGATGGCGGTGTGCAGATCATTCCACCAGCTGGGAACGTTGAATGAAAATGTTCTGGAGAGGGATTTTTTGCCTCTCTGTGATGGTACCACAAGCCTTCGCTCCTTAGCTGAACGAAGGCTTCTGGTGGGGGTGTGGCGACGTAGAATCGAGTCAAAGTATGCAGGAGCTGAGTGCGTGGTGGCTCTGTAGGCAAGCGTCAGCGACTTAAACTTGATGCGAGCAGCGAGTGGTAGCCAGTGCAGAGAGATGAAGAGTGGTGTGACGTGGGTCCTTTTGGGCTCGTTGAAGACCAGACGTGCCGTTGCATTCTGGATCATTCGAAGTGTTTGGATCGCACAAGAGGGGAGTCCAGCCAGAAGCGCATTGCAGTAGTCAAGTCTAGAAATAACCAGGGCCTGGACAAGAAGCTGTGTTGCGTGTACTGTTAGGAACGGTCTGATCTTCCTGATGTTGTAGAGCGCAAACCTGCAAGAGCGAGCTGTCTTAGCAATGTGATCTCTGAAGGACAACTGGTCATCAAATGTAACTCCAAGATTTCTGACTGATTTTGAAGGGGAGATCAGGGATGCACCTAGCTGGATGGTGAAGTCATGTTGCATAGTGGGACTGGCGGGAAAGATGAGGAACTCAGTCTTTGCCAGGTTGAGCTGTAGGTGATTTTTACTGATCCATGCAGAGATGTCAGCCAGACAGCTGGAGATTCGTGCAGCTACTGTGGGGTCGTCTGGTTGGAATGAAAGGTAGAGCTGAGTGTCATCCGCATAGCAGTGTTATGAGAAGCCATGTGCCTGTATGATGGGACCTAATGAAGTAGTGTAAATGGAGAAAAGGAGAGGTCCAAGCACTGAGCCCTGAGGAACCCCCGTGGTCAGTTGATGCGCTTGGGATTCCTCTCCTCTCCAGGCAACCTTGAAGGACCTACCAGTGAGATAAGATTCAAACCAATGGAGCGGAGTCCCTGTGATGCCCAGTGATGAGAGGGTGGACAGAAGGATTTGATGATTTTCCGAGTCAAAGGCAGCAGATAGATCAAGGAGGACAAGGACTGATGATTTGGACTCAGCTTTAGCTATCCGCAGGGCTTCGGTGACCGACAGTAATGCAGTCTCTGTGGAGTGGCCCCTTTTGAAACCGGATTGGTTCGAGTCCAGCTGGTTATTCTGTGAGAGGAAGGATGAAACCTGGTTGAAAACAACTCGTTCAAGAGTTTTTGCTATGAATGGTAGGAGAGAGACAGGTCTGTAGTTATCTATGAGTGATGCGTTTAAAGTGGGTTTCTTGAGCAGTGGAGTTACCCGAGTCTGCTTGAAAGTGGTAGGGAAAGTGGCAGTGCAGAGCGATGTGTTGATGATGTGTGTGAGTGCAGGAAGGAGAGTAGGAGAGATGGCTTGAAGGAGGTGTGAGGGAATGGGATCGAGAGGACAGGTGGTAGGATGGCTGGAGAGGAGAAGTTTAGATACTTCGGCCTCAGTGAGTGTGGAAAATGAGGAGAGAGTATGTTCGGTCGTGGAAGTGGCTGATCTAAAATCCACAGTGTGTGGGGTGAGAACTGATTGCTGATAGTTGTTGTTTTGTTTGTGAAGAATTGTGCAAAGTCGTCTGGAGATAGGGAGGTGGTGGGGGGTGGAGGAGGAGGACAGAGCAGAGAGTTGAATGTTCTGAATAGTGTGCGTGAGTTTGTGGTGCTGGTGATTTTGTTTTGGAAATAAGAATATTTAGCTGCGTGTACTTCATTCGAGAAGGATGAGAGCAAAGACTGATACTTAGCTAGATCTGATGGGTGATTTGATTTATGCCATTTCCTCTCTGCTGCCCTGAGTGTCGTCCGATGTTCACGAATAACATCAGATAACCAAGGGTTAGAGGGAGTAGCTCGTGCTGGCCTAAAAGAAAGAGGGCAGATATTGTCTAGGCATGAAGTTAAGGTGGAGCATAGAGTGTCAGTTGCAGTGTTAACATCCATAGAAGAGAATTGTGTGGATGAGGGAAGGGAGGAAGAGTCAGCAGAGGAAAGATGAGAAGGAGAGAGTGAGCGCAGGTTTCGTCTGAAAGTAACTGGTGGAGGAGCTGGTGGTGTGTGAGTAGTAAGTTGGAGATTAAATGTGATGAAAAAGTGATCTGAGATGTGTAGAGGTTTGACCAAGATATTGTCTGTAGAGCAGTTGCGTGTGTAAATGAGGTCCAGCTGGTTACCAGATTTGTGGGTATGTGACGTGATGAGGCGTTTGAGGTCGAATGAAGCTAGGAGGGAGTGGAAATCTGAAGCATAAGATTTGTCCAGGTGAATGTTGAAGTCGCCGAGTACTATGAGTGGGCAGCCATCCTCTGGAAATGAGGACAGCAGAACATCCAGCTCATCAACAAAGGTGGTCAGTGGACCTGGGGGGCGGTAAATGACTACAATATGTATTTTAGTGGGAGTTGAAAGCGTTATAGCATGATATTCAAATGTGTTGTTTTTGCAAAGAGCTGTGTGAGATGAGTATTTCCAATTGTTAGAAATGAGAAGACCCGTGCCCCCACCCCTCCCAGTCTTGCGAGGGGTGTGGGAGAAAGAGAAGTTATTAGAGAGAGCAGCAGGTGTTGCTGAGTCTTCTGGACGGATCCAGGTCTCAGTCAAGGCCAGGATTTTGAGGGTGGATTGAGTGGCAAAGGCAGGAATGAAGTCAGCTTTATTGACAGCGACTGACAATTCCATAGCCCCACAGAAAAAGAAAGAGACGGAGAGGCATTAGAGGAGAAGGGAACAGGAAGTAGATTAGCAGTGTTACGGTGCCGTCTACGTTTAATAGTGGGTCGTGGTTGCGAGATAACGGGGATGGAGTGGACGCACATGGTTAGAGAGAGGAAGGAAAGAAAGATGAAGGGAGAAGAAGGAGATAACTCGGTGCCTTATCGGAGTCCCTGCCTCGGAGGAGTCGCGCAGAGGAAGAGTCGAATACAGATGTCTTTACCCGCGTCGGTCTTCACACGCGGAGGCTGAAACGCGAGCTGAACGCTTCCGCTGATGCTTCCGCGCCAGCTATGGAACGTTCGTTAAATAGAACCTATTCGTTGCTGAGTGAGATCAGCTGCCTCTGATAATTGCAGTTCAACGCGCAGATGATAGGCCGTGAATGTCTTTAAATCAAAACCAATTTATGCCTGGATCTAGGCAACTTAAGTGCAAAGCTGTCTCGGTAATAACAACGTCAGATTATCTTATTCAAATGCAATATTGCAATTGGCTATGGCAGTAATACAAGGCTAAAAATCACACACAACGAAATAAAATATTAGTAGGACAGTCAAACTACTAGAGTCGTGCAACAGGACTAAAGAATATGTTCAAAACTTACATGCGCGCTCCGCCGACCTGCTTCAAAAGCCGTTCGCTTTCCCGAATGGCAACACACCTGACTACTGTATATATACACTATTTCGTTCGCTCAGCTGCCTCTGATAATTGCAGTTCAACGCGCAGATGATAGGCCGTGAATGTCTTTAAATCAAAACCAATTTATGCCTGGATCTAGGCAACTTAAGTGCAAAGCTGTCTCGGTAATAACAACGTCAGATTATCTTATTCAAATGCAATATTGCAATTGGCTATGGCAGTAATACAAGGCTAAAAATCACACACAACGAAATAAAATATTAGTAGGACAGTCAAACTACTAGAGTCGTGCAACAGGACTAAAGAATATGTTCAAAACTTACATGCGCGCTCCGCCGACCTGCTTCAAAAGCCGTTCGCTTTCTGCGAACACTGCGAACACAGCTTTCTGCGAACACTGCGAAAACAGCCCTGACCCGTCGAGGCATGGACTCCACTAGACCCCTGAAGGTGTGCTGTGGTATCTGGCACCAAGATGTTAGCAGCAGATTCTTTAAGTCCTGTAAGTTGTGAGGTAGGGCCTCCATGGATTAGACTTGTTTGTTCAGCTCATCCCACAGATGCTCGATTGGATTGAGATCTGGGGAATTTGGAGGCCAAGTCAACACCTCAAACTTGTTGTGCTCCTCAAACCATTCCTGAAGCATTTGTGCTTTGTGGAAGTGTGAAAGAGTTAAAGAGGCCACAGCCCCCAGGGAACACTGTTTCCATGAAAGGGTGTACATGTACTGCAACAATGCTTAGGTAGGTGGTGCATATCAAAGTTACATCCACATGGATGGAGGACCCAAGGTTTCCCAGCAAAACATTGCCCAAAGCATCACTGCCTCCGCCGCCACGCCTTCTTCCCACAGTACATCCTGGTGCCATGTGTTCCCCAGGTTAGCCACACACATGTACCCGGCCATCCACGTGATGTAAAAGAACATGTGATTCATCAGACCAGGCCACCTTCTTCCATTGCTCAGTGGTCCAGTTCTGATGCTCACGTGCCACTGTTGGTGCTTTGGCCGGTGGACAGGGGTCAGCATGGGCACCCTGATGGGTCTCAATTAGCCTTAGCCGCTCATGACCCTGTCGCTGGTTCACCACTGTTCCTTCCTCTG
Source organism: Gobio occitaniae (assembly GCA_033150135.1). Lineage (NCBI taxonomy): Eukaryota > Metazoa > Chordata > Actinopteri > Cypriniformes > Gobionidae > Gobio > Gobio occitaniae. The sequence goes on from JARQWZ010003715.1 coordinate 70,496, forward strand.
AGCACTTTTGATAGAGACTGACCACTGCAGACTGGGAACAGCCCACAAGAGCTGCAATTTTGGAGATGCTCTGACCCAGTCGTCTAGCCGTCACAATCTGGCCCTTGTCAAACTCGCTCAAATCCTTACGCTTGCCCATTTTTTCTTCTTCTAACGCATCAACTTTGAGGACAAAATGTTCACTTGCTGCCCAATATATCCCACCCACTAACAGGAGCCGTGCCCACTAACAGGAGCCGTGATGAAGAGATCATCAGTGTTATTCACTTCACCTGTCAATGGTCATAATGTTATGCCTGATTGGTGTATGAATATAATACATGAGGTGTTAGTTGTAATTAGTAGTAGTGTTTTTGTATTGTTTGATGTTTTTCAAAATATAATTTTATCTAATGCACATATTGCTTGTTTTCCCTATTGAAAATCTTTGTAGAAAACCTTGGAGTTTTAGTACCCTTATGGCTCAGTGTTGCCCTGAGGCAACAAACCAAAATCTGGTTCAGGGGTGGGGGGGTGACACTTTTTATGATGGATATATTATCAGGGACCCCCAAGCTCCCAAAAAATGGGGTGAAATATTTTTTTCCCCAAAAAATAAAAAGTCATGCCATAGAGGGTTAGAGGAATTGAAACGGTCTATCTTTAAATCAGGATTAACTGCTCCAGGAAAAGATCAGATCTGCTATATCATGTTGAAACATTTGTCAGATGTAGGGTTAGAGGTCATTTTACATTTATATAATATGATTTGGAAGGAAGGGGTATTACCAGGATGTTGGAAACAAGCAGTTATAATACCCATCAGGAAACCAGGGAAAGATCCAACGAATCCATCTAAATATAGACCAATAGCATTGACTTCTCATATGTGTAAAATAATGGAACGTATGATCACAGACAGATTAACATATTATTTGGAAGCAAGGAATATAAGATCAATATTTCAAAGTGGATTTAGAAAAGGTAGGGGAACAATGGATCCGATAGTATGTCTAGAATCAGAGGTGAGGAAGGCACAAGTGAATAAAGAGGTAGTGGTAGCAGTGTTTTTTGATGTGGAAAAAGCGTATGATTTATTATGGAAAGAGGGATTATTGATTAAAATGAAAAGATTAGGAATATCAGGAAACATTTTTCGATGGGTGAAGGAATTTTTATATGAACGCTCAATAGAGGTGAGAGTGGGAAAAACCTTGTCAGCAAGCTTTTTGGTGGATAATGGAACGCCACAAGGAAGTGTTATAAGTCCATTATTGTTTTCAATAATGATAGATGATGTGTATAATAATATTGTCACAGATGCATCAGCGTCAGACCTCTACACTCCGCCCATCCGCTCCGCTTCACCCGAGTTCTGATTCATCGCACCTGTGTTCATCACCTGTCCCTAATTCCCCATCACTGCACTTCCTGTTATAAGCACCTTCAGTTTCTACAGTCATTGTCAGGTCTCGTCGATACTACATCGCCATACTGACTCACTCACTCGATCCTTACCTTCAGAAGACTTACCTGTGTTCCTTCATCCGACGATCCTTCCTCAACTAGCCTGCCTTCTTCAGATCACCTGCCTTGTACTTTCACCATCCCGACTTCCATCCTGCATCAGATAAGAGACTCATTCAGAACACTTCATCAGTTACCGCTCCAGTTTATCTCATCACTTCTTCCTGTCTGCCGTGACCAATATATGTTTGTGTTAAATAAATATCCTTTCAACTTACCTGTTTGTGTCATTCAGCACCCCTGACAGAAGACCTGACCAAACATCCACGAACCATCGGGTCACGGCGACGGAGAAGCTTCCACGCCGATCTTCAGCACTGGATCCTCACCTGTCACTTCATCACCCGCCATCAATTCTTCTTCGTCTGCCTCTGTCAGTCCCATGGCCCGGCCAGCGCCCTTCTCTGGCGAGGAGGGGGAGTGCAGCGGATTCCTCCTGCAGTGCGAGCTGTTCATGGAGATGAACGCATCACAATTCGCCTCCGAGAGATCTAAGGTAGCTTTCTTCATTTCCCTTCTCACTGGAAGAGCATTGCTTTGGGCACAATCGCTTTGGGAAGCGAAAGGAGCTGTGACTGAGACCCTGAACAACTTTATTAGTCACTTCCGGGTTGTATTTTCTCCAGTCGCTAATGCTTTATCAGTTCATGATCAATTATTTCATCTACGACAAGGCAAGTCATCTGTTTCTTCATATGCCCTTCAGTTTCGAACCCTAGCAGCCTCTAGTGGATGGAATGAGCCGGCTTTAATCACCGCCTACCGGCAAGGGTTAGATTATGAGATCCGGTTACAACTCACCATTCATGATGATGCCATTGGTTTGGAAAGTCTCATTCAGCGTTCCATCAGAGTGGACCAACGCCGCACTGCCTGTCTGCTCGCTCAACCTGCACTGCCTCCTCCTCGTCCTTCTACCACAGTCAACCCTCTAACACCAGAACCCATGGACCTCAGTTCTGCACATTTATCAGCAGTTGAACGCCAGAGACGTATCTCTAACAACCTGTGTCTATACTGTGGAACCGCTGGCCACCTGCTAGCCTCTTGTCCAGTTCGTCCCCCACGACCGGCGGTGAATACAGTACATCTTCCATCACCCATTTCTCAACTGAAATACACTACTGTTCAGATCTCCCATCGTCAGCACTCTCTTCCAGCACAAGCGCTAATCGACTCTGGGTCTGCTGGTAACTTTATCTTCCGTTCCACTCTTCAAAAGCTACAAGTCCACCATGAATCCATCCCACAGTCTCTTCAAGTGCATTCCATCCTCGGCAGACCGCTCGGTCGTGGGAGGATATGTCACCGCAGCCCCTCTGTAACAATGAAAGTTGGTTGTCTTCATCAAGAGGAATTGTCTTTTCTGGTGTTGGAGGGTTCTACGGCAGATATCATCCTGGGACGCCCGTGGTTGGAACTTCATTCTCCAGATATCAACTGGTCTACGGGAGAGGTTCGTCAATGGGGAAGTAACTGCTTTTCACGCTGTTTATCTCAGGTTAAAAGGGTGTCTCACCATCACTCATTACCCGTCCAAAAGATTTCCATGTGTACCACCTCCGTTGAAAGCCCAGCTATTAACGACCATCATGAGATTCCTCACAGTTACCGGGCGTTCCAGGATGTCTTCGATAAGCAGCTGGCCACGAAACTTCCACCACATCGGCCATGGGACTGTGCGATTGACCTACTGCCTGGGGCGGTCCTTCCGCGTGGTAAAATCTACCCACTGTCCATCCCAGAACAGAAGGCCATGGAGGAGTACATCGAGGAGGCACTTCACCAAGGATACATCCGACCTTCTACTTCCCCTGCTGCTTCAAGCTTCTTTTTCGTCGGTAAGAAGGACGGAGGCTTGCGCCCCTGTATAGATTACCGGACCCTCAATAATTCCACCGTCAAGTATAGGTATCCTCTTCCTCTTGTCCCAGCCGCCTTGGAACAGCTTCGTGGTGCAAAGGTATTCACTAAACTTGATCTCCATAGTGCTTATAATTTAATTAGAATTAGAAAGGGAGATGAGTGGAAGACCGGATTCATCACTCCTGCAGGCCACTATGAGTACCGCGTCATGCCCTTCGGGCTGTCCAATGCTCCAGCGGTCTTCCAGGGGTTTATGAATGAGATATTTAAAGACTATCTGAACCAGTTCGTTATAATCTACATCGATGATGTCCTTATATATTCTACCAGCCTGTCTGAGCACCGCCATCATGTCAAGTCAGTTCTCCAACGTCTTCGGGATCATCAGCTGTATCTAAAACTCGAGAAGTGTGAGTTCCATCAAGAAACCCTCCACTTCCTAGGGTATGTGATCACTCCTTGGGGAGTCACCATGGACCAGAGGAAGGTGGATGCCGTTGCCAACTGGCCATTACCCATCACCATCAAAGAGCTGCAACGATTCCTGGGCTTCGCAAACTTCTACCGTAGATTCATTCAAGGTTACAGTCAAATCAGTGCTCCTATCACCTCACTCCTGAAAAAAGGGGCCAAGTCTCTGTCCTGGACCTCTGAAGCCACCCAAGCGTTTGATGTGTTGAAGCAATCATTCAGTTCCGCTCCTACCCTTGTGCATCCCAATCCAGATCTTCCTTTCACCGTCGAAGTGGATGCGTCCAACACTGGGGTAGGAGCAATCCTCTCTCAACAGCAGGGGAAGCCTCCTCGACTCCATCCATGTGCCTTCTTTTCCAAGAAGATGTCCCCGGCGGAGCAGAATTATGATATCGGCAACCAGGAACTGCTGGCTATCAAGCTAGCTCTGGAGGAATGGAGACACTGGCTGGAGGGAGCGAAACATCCCTTTATAGTCATCACAGACCACCGAAATCTGGAATACCTTCGAGAGGCAAAAAGACTCAACACTCGTCAAGCTCGCTGGTCCCTTTTCTTTACAAGATTCAACTTCAAGGTAACATACCGTCCAGGGGACAAAAATGTCAAGGCTGATTCACTATCTCGTATACATCAACCCGATACCTTCTCTCCAGAACCAGAACCTGTCCTCCCTCCAGCCTTGATTGTTAGTCCCATCCAGTGGGGTATAGATGACCATATAGCCGACGCCACCCGAACCGAACCTGCTCCGCCGGGAGGGCCAGTGGGACGGACTTATGTTCCCACGCGTCTACGTCCGTCCCTCATGGACTCGGTCCATACTTCGCTGTGCTCTGGACACCCAGGCAGTCAACAGACCCTCTCGCTCCTTCAACGTCGGTACTGGTGGCCCAGTATGAGCCAGGATGTGTCCCAGTACGTTAAAGGCTGCTCAGTCTGTGCCATGGCCAAGGTCCCTCATCGGCTCCCAGAAGGTAAATTAGTACCCTTGCCTATTCCAACCAGGCCGTGGTCCCATCTGGGGATAGACTTTGTTACCGATCTCCCTTCTTCTCAATCTCAAACATGTATACTGGTGGTTGTTGACCGTTTCTCGAAGGCTTGTAAACTCATCCCTATGCCAGGTCTACCCACTGCCTTCGAAACGGCAGAAGCATTATTTAACCAAGTCTTTCGTCACTTTGGTTTACCAGAAGATATCGTCTCCGATCGCGGACCTCAGTTTATATCCAGGGTATGGAGAGCCTTCTTCAACCTTCTGGGAGTCACAGTCAGCTTGACGTCAGGATACCATCCCCAGTCCAATGGCCAGACTGAGCGGAAGATACAAGAGGTCGGACGGTATCTTCGATCCTACTGCCATGACCATCAAGACTGCTGGAGCAGGTATCTACCCTGGGCCGAGTATGCACAGAATTCCCTTCAACAGTCTACTACAGGTCTCACGCCGTTTCAGTGCATACTCGGCTTCCAGCCGCCCCTGTTTCCCTGGTCAGGTGAGCCTTCAGATGTTCCAGCAGTCCATCATTGGTTCCAGGAGAGCGAGAGGGTCTGGGACTCAGCTCATGTTCACCTCCAAAGGGCTGTTCGGAGACACAAGAGTCAGGCCGACGCTAGAAGATCTGCGACTCCGAGGTATCAACCGGGGCAAAAGGTCTGGCTCTCCACCCGGGACATCCGTCTCCGTCAGCCCTTTCGTAAGCTGAGTCCCCGATTTATAGGTCCATTCGCAATACAGAGGCAGATCAACGACGTCACCTACCGGTTATCACTCCCTGCACACTACCGCATCTCACCTTCATTTCATGTCTCCCTGCTCAAACCCTATACTGATCCTTTGTTTCCTCCCTCCTCAGAGTCTGGCGCTGATGAGGTACCTCCTCCTCCCGTGGACCCCGCTGACGAGAACATCTACCGGGTCCAGGGCATTCTCGATTCCCGATGACGGGGCAATCAACTGGAGTACCTCGTGGACTGGGAGGGTTTTGGACCTGAGGAGAGATGCTGGGTTCATCGTGATGACATACTAGACCCTATGCTCCTACAGGACTTTCACTCATCTCATCCCAATCGTCCGGCGCCGAGAGGTCGAGGTCGGCCCCGTCGTCGGGTCTTTCGGCCCTCAGGAGCTGGCCGTGGAGGAGGGGGTACTGTCACAGATGCATCAGCGTCAGACCTCTACACTCCGCCCATCCGCTCCGCTTCACCCGAGTTCTGATTCATCGCACCTGTGTTCATCACCTGTCCCTAATTCCCCATCACTGCACTTCCTGTTATAAGCACCTTCAGTTTCTACAGTCATTGTCAGGTCTCGTCGATACTACATCGCCATACTGACTCACTCACTCGATCCTTACCTTCAGAAGACTTACCTGTGTTCCTTCATCCGACGATCCTTCCTCAACCAGCCTGCCTTCTTCAGATCACCTGCCTTGTACTTTCACCATCCCGACTTCCATCCTGCATCAGATAAGAGACTCATTCAGAACACTTCATCAGTTACCGCTCCAGTTTATCTCATCACTTCTTCCTGTCTGCCGTGACCAATATATGTTTGTGTTAAATAAATATCCTTTCAACTTACCTGTTTGTGTCATTCAGCACCCCTGACAAATATTGGGCAAGGTATAGGGAGATCTCTGTTTGCAGATGATGGGGCACTGTGGAAAAGAGGTAGGAATGTTGAATATGTTGTGAAACAGATGCAGGAAACAATTAAAAGAGTGGAGCAATGGTTCTGGGAATGGGGATTTAAATTTTCGGTGGAAAAAACAAAAACACTTTTCTTTACAAGGAAGAAAATTGGAGTAGAGGTCCAACTGTATTTATATGGCAAGAAGCTGGAAAGGATAGAATCATTCAAATTTTTAGGTGTGTGGTTTGATGCTAGGCTCACATGGAATGTACATATTAACAGTATTGTAAATAAGTGTAAAAAGGTATTGAATGTGATGAGATGTTTAGTGGGAACAGAGTGGGGAGCCGATAGATCTGCTTTGAAAACTATATATATAGGTTTAATAAGATCTGTTCTGGATTATGGATGTGTGGTGTATGGGTCAGCAACTAAAACCTTGTTGAAAAAATTGGATGTAATTCAAGCACAAGCATTAAGGATATGTAGTGGGGCTTTTAAAACAACATCTGTGGCTGCATTACAGGTTGAAATGGGGGAAATGCCATTGGAGTTAAGGAGACAGCAAATCATGACAACATACTGGGTTAATTTACAAGGACATAATAACCATCCTGCAATAAGTGCAATTGAGCCGTGCTGGGAGCATGAAAAAAGGCAAACAAAGAGCTTTGGTTGGGTTGTTAGAAAGAAGGCAGGTGAAATGGGTATACTAGATAGGAGTTACTCTCCAACTGTAGTTCTGCCAGCTATACCACCTTGGTTATTGCCACAGCCAGAGATAGATCTAAGCCTCCTTGAATTGATGAGAGATGTAAATGAGGGAAATTACAAAAACCTTTTTAATGCATACATCAGAAGAAATTACTATGGGTATTTACAAATCTATACAGATGGTTCTAAAGACCCTACGACAGGTAGAACAGCAGCAGCAGTAATAATCCCTGATTTTAATGTGGCATGTGGAAAGAGACTCACAAATGATATATCTGTCTTTGCATGTGAAATGATTGCCATTGTTATTGCATTGCAATGGATAGAGGAGGTCGGGCCAGAGAGAGTGGTCATTGCATCAGATTCATGTGCAGTATTAATGAGTTTAACATTTTGCAACTCCAGAAGTAGAGAGGATTTATTGTATGAAATACTACAATCATTATTTCGAATTCGACAAATGCACTTGTATGTTAGTTTTGTGTGGGTCCCTGCACATGTGGGGGTTGATGGGAATGAAAAGGCAGATAAAGTAGCAAAATGTGCATTAAAGAATGGGGATAAAAACATAAATGTAAATATTAGTAAGTCAGAAGCTAAAGTGCTGATTAAAGGACAAATAAAAAACATGTGGCAAAATCAATGGAACAAAGAAAGTAAAGGAAGATATCTGTTCAAAAATAATTCTTTAGTTGGGAGTACAGGGTATGGAGGACGAAATAGAAAAGAGGAGAGGGTTATTACAAGAATAAGGAATGGGCATACTGGGCTAAACAGTTCTCTCTACGTGATTGGAAAACATATTGATGGGAAGTGTGAATATTGTGGTGAGCAAGAAACAGTAGATCATGTTTTATTACATTGTCTGAAGTATGAATCAGAGAGAGAAGTTTTAAAGCATGCATTAAGAGAAAATGGAGAGGAAAATATCAGTAATATTCTTAAAACATCTGCAGGTGATAATGGTTGGAAACTTCTTCTAGAGTATTTAGGATCAACAAGATTAATGAATAGAATTTGAGTTATAATTTTATTTATATTTATATAGGTTTGTTTATTTGTTATTATTTTATTTATCAGTTTTTGTTTGTTTGTTTTTAATCTAATTTAAAATTATTCTCTTTGTCCTTATAATTTGGGTGTTTATATAGATCTTTAGTCCATACTCCAGATCAGTGGGTGGCGGTAATGCACCTGAAAGTTGTTTGCCAACCGCCAATAAAAATTAAGGAAGAAGAAGAAAGCGCGCGCTGATAGATTGAATTATCATTTGGAAAAAATTAAATGGTTTTTTTCTTATCAAAGTGGGTTTAGGTGTGGTAGAGGGACTATGGATCCAATAGTATCTTTAGAAGATGAAATAAGAAAGGCATTTATAAATAAGGAGAGTGTCTTTGCTGTTTTCTTTGATATAGAAAAGGCTTATGATATGTTGTGGAAAGAGGGGTTATTAATAAAGTTACAGGAAATGAGGATAAAAGGAATAATGTATAATTGGATAAAAGAGTTTTTAATTGGAAGAAGTATTCGAGTAAAGGTGGGTGGAGCTATATCTTTAAGTGGAGCAATTGATAATGGTACACCTCAGGGCAGTGTAATAAGTCCACTTTTATTTATTATTATGATTAATGATGTTTTCTCAAGGATTGATAGAAGTATGGGGAAATCATTGTTTGCTGATGATGGGGCTATCTGGTTTAGAGGAAAGAATATAGATTATAACATAAAGAAATTGCAAAGTGCGCTAAATGAAGTTGAAAAGTGGTCAGGGGAAAATGTTTTTAAGTTTTCAGTGGAAAAAACAAAAATAATACTTTTTACTAAAATGAGGAGGAATGTGGATGTTAAGTTAAAATTATACAAAAAAGAATTAGAGCGTGTAAGTATAGTAAGATTTCTAGGAGTTTGGTTTGATAGTAGATTAACTTGGAGAGAGCATGTTGAAAAAATGGTGGGAAGATGTAAGCGTGTAGTGAATGTAATGAGATGTATTTCAGGTCAGGAATGGGGAGCAGATAGATTGGCTTTAAAAACTATATATATATCTATGATAAGATCTATAATTGATTATGGTTGTATTGTATATGGTACTGCAAATAAATCTCATTTAATTAAATTAGAGAGAATTCAGTCTCAAGCATTAAGAATTTGCTGCGGAGAATATCCAACTTCTCCAGTTTCGGCTCTTCAGGTAGAGATGGGTGAAATGCCTTTGCATATAAGAAGACAGCAATTAATGGCATCTTATTGGGCAAATTTAAAAGGTCAGAGTGAGGAACACCCGACAAGGAAAGTAATGAGTCCTAGTTGGGAATATGAGAAGAGAGAGTGTAATAGTTTTGGATGGAGTGTGAGGAAATTGGTTAGAGAGATGAGATTGGAGGAGGTTGGATATGCTCCAATAATTCCTTTATCTCGAGTACCATTATGGATCATGCCCCAACCAGAAGTAGATTTAAGTTTATTAGAAAAAAGGCAAAAGGAAGGTTCATATGAAACCGAAGTATATAATGTAAGGGAGTATATTGGGTCAAGATATGGAGAATATATGCACATTTTTACAGATGCTTCAAAAGATTCAAAAACTGGTCATGTGGGTTCTGCATTCATTATTCCAAAGGTTAAAGTGTATAAGAATAAAAGGATATCAGATTGTTTATCGGTGTATACTAGAGAGATGTTTGCAATAATTATGGCAATAAGGTGGATTAGGGAAGTTAAAATATCCAAGGCAGTAATATGTTCAGATTGTAGTTCAGCTCTAATAAGTTTGAAGGAGATGAAGTCAGAAACAAGACAGGATATGGTAATAGAGATAGTACAAGAATTATATTTAATTAAACAAGCTAATTTAGAGGTACAGTTTTTGTGGGTTCCAGCTCACATTGGGTTGAGAGGTAATGAGGAGGCGGATGCATTAGCAAAAAATGCAATAGAACGAGAAATAGTAGATATACAGATTTTATTTAGTAGGTCAGAAATTAAATAAATTATTAAAAAGAATATTCTGACATTATGGCAGCAATATTGGGACAATGAACTAAAAGGTAGACATATGCATCAAATACAGTCAACAGTGGGTAAGGGAAGAATATCAGGTAGGAGTAGGAATGAAGAGAATATGATTACACGACTAAGATTGGGGCATACAAGATTGAATAGCACATTGCACTTAATATGTAAGCATCCAACAGGTTTATGTGAGGTATGTGAAGTTAGTGAAACAGTTGAACATGTAATAATGCACTGTAGGAGATATAAGGTTGAAAGGAAAGAGTTGAAGGATGAATTAAATAATATAGGACTTAAGTTGACTATTCAAAATGTATTAAAATCAGATAGGACTATAATAAATTTATTGGTAGATTATTTGGGAAGTACTGGGTTAAATAAGCGTATTTAAAATAGGTGTTTTTTTTTTTATTAAATTTTTTATTTATTTATTTATTTTTATTTTTTTCCTGTCATGGGGCTGAGAGTGGACGGAGGAGCTGAACACGCAGCGCCGGATGAAATTCGATGATGTCTCTATGCGGGTAAATAAAGGGAATTTATGTTGGGTATAGAAATGTAGGAAGTGTCAATGGTCCATTTCTGATATAGGTGGCGGTAATGCACGTATTTGTTTGCGATCCGCCGTAAAATAAGAAGAAGAAGAAAGCGCGCGCTGACCCTGGGACGCGCGAGAGCGCATGGACAGAGGATACCCAGGGGTTTTCCGTGTTAGAAGCTAAATATAACGAGGAAATGCACGGTTCTCACTCGAATAGAGTCTGGGAAACTACGTCATTGCGCATTGCATTATGGGTAGTCGCCGCCATGTTTTAGGACACGCTCAGGAGCGTACAATGATAACAAAGGTGAATCACCTGAGGAAAAAACGACTGTATTTACTTTAATACTTTTTAAGAACTCTTGCTTGCACTCACTTATAATAAATGGACTAATATTTGAATCTCTTACGTACATGAGCGCTCAGTCGTGCGGCCAGGATACTGCACATATTCATCACGTTTCATACAATGAGAAATCAGACGGCCGCCTTCTATCGCACCACACATTGGTTTGTCTTTTGCAGTTTATTTTTTAATCGCCTAACTAAAAAGTCTGTATCTGATATATAAAATAATAAATATACTTATAGCTTGATCTCAGCCAGTGGATAATTTATTCAATCAACATAGCCTATATCATATCGCCCTAATTCCTTAGCGTTAAAGCATTAAAGGATAACAGATTATGGCTCGTAATGCAGCTTTTGAAATGATTTGTATTTGAAAGCGCTTTAGCCTACAGTACTAAAAAGTTTTACTGGACTTAAATGGAACAAGTACAAGATTTCCTTCTACTGAGAGAAGCTGAACAATGAAGCATTTCCAGACGCGTTTCATGCATTATTTATGGTGTGAGCACATTCAAGCGGTTCAGAAAATATTCATCTGTAATATCGGCTATAAATAATAAATACAAATTACAAAGACACATTTTGGCTAAGTTGTTTATTTCTGAGTGTTATGCTGCCTTCACGTGCTCTCGGAATTATTGTAAATAGGAGTTTCCTAGGTAAAAATTGCACGTGAACGCGCTCCACCCCTCGAAATATGAACGAGATGAGTTCATACTTCATAATCACGACTTCCGATAGCACGTGAAGGCAGCATTACTTTCACTTACTTTTGTTATTTCCAAGCTGGTAAACTGAAATATTGCGCGTGATTTGAGATATGATTTCCACGCAGGTTGCAAGAGCGGCTATGGCAGTTCATAACACAGCAAGCGTTCACCATTCTAATGGGTTTTTAACTGTATAATACAAGTTTTAAAGTCTACCTCCACTACTACTCATTCTCTAATGTAGTGTCTGTGTCCTAAAGTCCGCGAATGCATTGCGTTGGTGACGTCACGTTCCCATTCTCTATAGACAATTGAGCAATACTATTAGCCTGGGAAAACCCAGACAACTTCCGGCAAATTTAGATTTGCTCTGCAAGTAGTCTGGCAAAGAGCCCATTCAAACCCATTTCTAAACCCTAGAAATCGCGGCACCAATTAGAAACGTTGGGGCGGGCTTTAGACGATGACGACAGCGCAGCGACATTGAAGCAGATTTGCCGCCGTGGAGCATCACTCGTTCGAATCAGCTATCGCGTCTGTTTTAAGCGATTTAAACTTTTCCTTTTCGTTAAAACCCGAGCAAAGAACAACACTCGAAGCCTTCATATCTAAAAAAGATGTTATCGCTGTCTTACCGACTGGATTCGGCAAAAGTCTGATACCAGCTTGGCCCTTTGGTGGCTAAACGAATGGGTCTTAGCGAGAGCCCTCTGGTAGTGTTAATGTTTTACAAAATATAGTTTTAAGTCCTTTTCAGGCGTGAATGTAGTTGTTTAAAGCTCAAATATGTGGTTTATTTATAAAGAGAGCGCCTTTTTTAAAATTTTATCTGCCGTTTTCGGAGTTGTGAGCACCAGTGGTTCAGCGGCGCTCAATTGATCATTGAGCCCAACGAGAGACGCCTTTCCTCGGCCAGTCCTTCTGCCGTCTGCCGCTGGCTCTGATGTCTCTGTAGTGGTTAAACCGTCTCGTCTTGTGTAGATCTAACGGCTGATCTTTGCTCTCATTAATCTATAATTTGTTCCTAGACAGATCGTTTTGTCTGAGGGCAAAGTGAAGTTTCATAACCTTATATTTTTAAGATATTAAACTTTACCGTTGTAGTCTCCTAGCGCTGACTTTGACTGAATTGCTTTATTTATTGTATAGCTTCTTATACCTTTTACTTATACTTTTATGATTGCTATGGATGATCACACATAAACTGACATTTAACAAAAAGAGACTGGGTTGTGTTTTGTGTCATATTTAATTTATTACAGTGATAATCATAGCCTATATTATGTGTGTGTGTGTGTGTGTGTGTGTGTGTGTGTGTGTGTGTGTGTGTGTGTGTGTGTGTGTGTGTGTGTGTGTGTGTGTGTGTGTGTGTGTGTGTGTGTGTGTGTGTGTGTGTGTTTAAATGTAAACGAAAAGAGGCTGGGTTTTTTATATTTCGTTTTGTTATAAACATGCATTGAAGATAACATGTATTGCCTGCACTACATATACAAATATATACTGAGTGATACTGTCAAGAGCATAGTAGGCGGACTAGTGTCCTCCCGTCCTCGGGAGTTCATTCTCCGGAGTCAAACTTGGTAAGTCACTGAAGCAAGTCAGAAGTTCGCGTACGAAATATATCATAAAAAACACCACTGCCTCATTTCATAAAAAAAAAAAATTATTATTAAACATAATAATAGCCACACGAATGTGGTTCAGGCAACGCATAGCTAGGCCTACATTGATTATCTTATATATTTATAATAAAACGAAGTATAAAACACCATGCCTCTTTTCGTTTACATTTTAAAAATAATATATTAAACATTAATATGTGGTTTAGGTAAAGTGACCAGATTTCTGAAATGGAAACCGGGGACATTTCCTATTTGAGAACACAAGTACAGACAAGAACGCATATTGAGAGACGGCCAGAGTCTCAGATGTTTCTCCGTCGCTCTGCATACGTCATCTCCCTCATCACTCTGATTGGTTTTAGGTCTATCCAATTGCGCCGAGAGGCATTTGAGCGACGCCCGTTGGTGACGCCCCTTTGGAAATGATTTGTCTATGAAGCTTTGCCAGACCATAACTCAGTTACTACTGAGAATGGTCTGGTTTTAACCAGGCTACAATACTATCGGAGTCAGTGATCACTTGGAGGAGGAAATTTCTAAAGAATAGTGAAGTTTTGAGCCATATTGACTCGTCAGAAGAGGATGCATTGTCCGAGGTGGACTTCCAAAACAACAAGGTAGTGTTTTATTATATTATAACTGCATGTTTTATTGTTTTGTACTGCGTTTGGTGTGTTCTTCTCGGCTAACCTCTGTCATTTTTGTTTGGATACAGGCAGGCGTGCGTGTGTGTGTGTGTGTGCGCGTGTGTGTGTTTGTTTGTGTGTGTTCTTGCGTGCGTGCATGTCTGCGTGTTAGTGTTTTTTAAATGTAGTTATTTATTCTTTGTTTTTTTTATGTCACAGATTATCATCTTTGAGACCGTGAGAGCATTTTGGACACGGAGGGGAGCCTGCAGAGATGCCACACTCCCAGAGAGGCAGAGGAGGAGAGAGAGACATGTAAAGTGTGCTAATAGTTTGATATTATATATTCTTATTATATATGGGTGTGAGTTGTAATATTAAAGAGCTTTATAAATACTATAACACTTGTTTTGTCTTCATTTGCACAAAGTTTAGTTTCATGAATTGCAAAAACACTATATACACTATAAAAAAAACACTATAATGTTCATGTCTCAGCAATTATTCACAAAATTATTTTAAATCTGGATAAGGAATAGAACAGCTCTAAGTGTAACCTTTCATTAGAGCCCAAAAGTATGTCTGTACATAAAAGCATTCAAGAATAGCAGCATTGTATGTGTCAATGGTTACAAAGGGTCATTTGGAGTCTCCAAGTGGCTTTTTTTGGAAAGCGCCTAGACATGAACTTAGATAAGCATGTGCAAAACACTTATTTTCTAAAGGTATAGTTATCAAATAAGAAATTGGACTTGGTAAGGCTTCATGCTGTGATCCCATTGTGTTTTCCAGCTAATAGCTCCCAGCTACAGTCATATGCAGGCATCTTTTTACAACATTTTTTTTTAGCGGAATTGCATATTTTCTTTTTTCAGTGTTTTAAAAGTTCTATTACTCAATACCAGTATGACTTGCAGTGATTCTTAGATTGTCAAACCTTAGATTGTCACCTTTTAAAAGAGACCAAAAATATGTATATACTCCAAATGGTTCAAGAACAGCATGCAATTTACTTTGGGTATGTTTTTTTTTTAAGGCGTTTTGGGGAAATTTTGCAGGAATGATAAGGGGAAATCTTCTACAATAATACTTGTGATCTGTTGGAAAATATCAAGTGCTTCCATTTCAGAGTCACTGTTATCAGATCTGTTGAAGATGTTGCTGTTCATGTTTGTTAGCCAAGGATATACTTCTTGTAACAGACAAACAAACAAAGAGTCAAACAAACAGACAAACAGTCAAACAAACAAACAGTCAAACAAATAAACAAAGAGTCAAACAAAGAGTCAAACAAAGAGTCAAACAAAGAGTCAAACAAAGAGACAAACAAAGAGACAAACAAAGAGACAAACAAAGAGACAAACGGTGATCAGCACTGTTATTGTAGCTGACGCTAGTTTCACTTCACTTCAGCGCATCTGTCATTTTATCACTGAACCAGTTTTGAGTTTGTCTTTTCATATTAATAATAACAATAAATGTGTTTTTATGGCTTCAGTCGCTTCTGTAATGAATGACTGATTAAAATGATTGACAGAGATTTAACATTCACAGTTATTCTCATATAGAAATAATTCATCTGTGATTTTACTGTCAGATCAAGTTTTAATTCAGGTCTATATTCAGTTATTATGGATAGATTCAATAAAATAAAGTAAATATGAAGCTCAAATACTCAACAGCATTAGTTTTAGTGTGACATTAAACATTAAAGTGTCTTTTTATTTAGTTATTGTTCCATATATAAATCTATTTCTCTTTTCATTCATCATCTTTTGTCTTTGTCCTGGAGAATATTATTCACTTCACATTTAAATGAATAAAAGTATTTTAGTGAAGCTTCATCAAACTAATATCAAGAGATTTTAAAGCTTTAATCTGTGAAAAACTCTTCAGGTTCTGCAGGAGGGATTGATGTTGAAGTGACGGAGGGAGATTCAGTCGCTCTAGAGTCTCGTCTCACTGGAGTGAAGGATGATGATCAGATTCTGTGGTGGTTTGGAAACACTTTAATCGCTGAAATCAATGTAACGGCCGACAGCTTCACTGTATATGATGATGTTCTTGATGGGAGATTCAGAGACAGACTGAAGCTGGACAAACAAACTGGATCTCTGACCATCACAAACACCACAACTGGACATGCTGGAGGTTATGGACTACTGAACAAAAACTATGAGATGGTTTCTTTCTATCTCACTGTCATTGGTGAGTTAAAGAACATTTACACCTGTTTTTTAATGACAAAATTAAAATTAATTCACACACCATTTTGTTTCTTTTTGTTGTTTTATGATTTTGTTTATTTCAAATGTTAAACTAATTAATTTAATAAAGCATTATAATCTGTTGATCTGTGACAAACCCTGTTTCTCTGTGTGTGTGTGTGTGTGTGTGTGTGTGTGTGTGTGTGTGTGTGTGTGTGTGTGTGTGTGTGTGTGTGTGTGTGTGTGTGTGTGTGTGTGTGTGTGTGTGTGTGTGTGTGTGTGTGTGTGTGTGTGTGTGTGTTTTGATGATTCAGTGTCAGTGACGGAGGGAGATTCAGTCACTCTAGAGTCTCGTCTCACTGAACTGAAGGATGATGATCAGATTCTGTGGTGGTTTGGATACACTTTAATCGCTGAAATCAATGTAACGGCCGACAGCTTCACTGTATATGATGATGTTCTTGATGGGAGATTCAGAGACAGACTGAAGCTGGACAAACAAACTGGATCTCTGACCATCACAAACACCACAATCAAACATGCTGGAGATAATAGACTATGGATCGACAGTTACTGGTCTTCTTTTATCCGTCTCTCTGTCTACGGTGAGTTAAATATCAGTTTGACATGTTTTATTTATTACAGCGAGATCTAAAGAAGTATCTTATCATGAATAATGAGTTAAAATGACTAATTCTCTTAGTCTTTTACATTAACAGCAGGTTTATATTGAACTTTCTATCAAATTGTTTTAAATGCTCTACTTTTGATCATCTTGGTTTCTCTCGATGTTGCTTCCTCGTCTGCTTGAATATCTTCATTCATCCTCATTTCTCTTTATTCTCTGATGTTTTCCAGCTCGTCTGCCTGTTCCTGTCATCAGCAGTAACTCTTCTCAATGTTCTTCATCATCTTCATCATCCTCATATTGTTCATTGGTGTGTTCAGCGGTGAATGTGAGTCATGTGACTCTCTCCTGGTACAAAGGAAACAGTTTATTGTCCAGCATCAGTGCGTCTGATCTCAGCATCAGTCTCTCTCTACCTCTGGAGGTGGAATATCAGGATAAAAACACCTACAGCTGTGTGCTGAACAATCCCATCAGCCACCAGACTCAACATCTGGACATCACTCAACTCTGTCCCACATGTGCAGGTACAGCAGCACGGCTGTTAATAGTTGATGTCAGCGCTGATATTAGCGTTTATTGACTGAGCTGATCTCAGTTTGATGTTTTTATTCCTCAGTCCACTGCTGTGGTCCCACTGAAGCTGTGATCCGATTGGTCCTCTCTGCTCTGGTGGGCGTGGCTACTGTCATGATTGTGGTTTATGACATCAGATCCAGAAGAGCTGAACGAGATCAAGCTCATATTCACACATCAGGTACATGATTGATGATGTCATTTCTCACAGACTGATTTTGTATATATTAATATCTGTGAGATTTATTAATTTATGGCTTCATATGTTCATCTTTTTCAGGAAGTGCTTGAATCTAAAGCAGAACCCTGAACTTTAAAGATTCTTCAAGTCTGTTTTTGTCATAATAAATACTGATGATTATTTGAGCTTCTGCTCTCTTGTCAGATTTTTAAAATCTTATTTGTAAGTTTATATTTCTCTCTTATACAACAATGATATAAAATAATAAAGAGTCACACAGATCTCACTTTAATACTGCTGATGAATCTAAAGGTTTTCAACAACAACCTGTGTTTTATTTGAAGAAAGCAACCATACATTGGTGTTGTTTTATTTTCTGTGTTTTATATTCATTTCATTAGTCATTCATGTATACAAATGATTATGATTTGATTTCCTTCACTTATCATTTAATAATGTTATTGTTGATTTTTGTCATTTGATGTGTTATATGACTTATTTCCCTCATTTGCTTGCTCTTGTTGTTGAATCTTATGATTGTGTGTTTGAAGGGATGTTTGTCTTCACGAGTAGGAGATCACAGAATGTCTCAAGGTTTTTATCGTCACAGGACGATGTTGTGAAGCAGTAATTCTCCATTGTTTTTCTCTTGGTATAATAACACTTGTTGGAAATGTACTGGTCAGATGAAGCCAGAGCATTGAGTGGTGTAACATCTGGACGGACTCTGAGCATTGAAACATATGCAACTAAGATTATTCAACAAACTCTGCTCTTTTATGATCATCACTTCGTCTCCTGCTTTCTCAGTCCAACTCTCCGGCTGATAGACTTATATCTTCTGGCAAGGATATTTGATATTTCTGATATTTCTGACGTGGAGATCCATCAGAACTAACATTTTGGCTCGATCTAACATGCTGTCCATTTGCCAAATGTATTTTCTTGCCTTTATCAATAAAGTTTTCTCGCTCTGAGGTTCAAGAGTCTCTCCATGTTTTATTATTTATGATGAGCGCCTCCTGGAGGAATAATTCATATATATTTAAACAATTTCAGCAGTGGCCACATATAAAGCTTTACAATATTAAAATGTAATTTAAAACATGATTTGTAAATGTTTACATTATTATTAGCTCATTAATTTTTCTTGTTGTTTTACTGTCCACAATAATAAACAAACAACATCTTTAACCTGAGAAAATACTGATTTGGGACTCATTATAATATACTTTGAGATCACAGTGAAACACAAACACATCGCTGCTCCATTTCCTCCATCAGGCGATGATAAAGTCTTTAAATCTCTAGTGTGATTTGTCTCTGGGTCTCATCTGAGGAGCAACACCTCCATCTAGTGTCTCGCCCTGAATTGACATGTTATCAGGAGTTATTTGCTCAGGATCTTCTGTCTCTGACTCCACTAGTTCTGTCTGATTGGTTTTGCTGTTCAGCTGGAGTGTCGTTTGCTTTCTCACTAAAGAATTTCTTCACAAACTTGGTATTCCTTTTATATTGTGAACACAGAATTTCTCTTTGGACACAGTAGTTTATGGATCTTGGCTGAATGGAGTTGTTGTTGTTCTTGTCCTGCCAGATCTTGGTCCTCCACCTCAAGTTGTGAATCTCTGACCCTTCGGTGGTGATCGGTGTAAAGTTTTCATCAGCATCATGATCTCTTGTCTCCTGGTCATTGTGCGGTGTGGTAAAGTATGGCAGCTTCCCAATGATTTTCCTGATGGAAAGCAACTCCTCAGGTCTTTTTCCAGTAGTATTGTGGTCAGTAAATCTGTACATGGACTCTTTCCAGTCTAGCCCCTCCCCCTGAGATATTCATATGCCTTTTAATATGCATCACCTCATTGTTTGTCTGCGCCCATGTTGGTGTTGTCTTCACATGTAGAAAGGCATTTTCCTCACAGAACTGTTGCATTTGAGCAGACATGAACTGTGGGCCACAGTCTGATCTGATGGTAAGGGTCAGACCATGAAGACTGAACTTCCTCCAAGCTGTCA
Organism: Gobio occitaniae; assembly: GCA_033150135.1. Lineage (NCBI taxonomy): Eukaryota > Metazoa > Chordata > Actinopteri > Cypriniformes > Gobionidae > Gobio > Gobio occitaniae. Next base: position 90,164 of record JARQWZ010003715.1, read on the forward strand.
ATGACTTTATCAGCTGTAGTGGATTTGAATATCACATACTCATAATAGCAGCTGTAATAATCAACTACAACTAATGAGGGGAGTGAGGTTTACACGCACAGCTCTTACTGGCCTATGTCCGTTACATGAATAACTGCTTTATAGATTTATCAGAGATTTATCTGCTTTATCCGAGATGAGATCCTGCCTGGAGTCTTAGGGTAGTATTCTCATTCTCAGTGGGTGTCTCAATCAGCTCCCAAGCTCATGAATCAGTTTATTGTGTACATGAATCCGGCCGCTGGTAAGGACCTGGATCAGGTCATGCCAGGGTCTTCCACAAAGAAAGGGTATAGGAAGCACCTGCGCGAACAAATAAAGTGAATCACTGAATCACTAAGACGTTCATTTGCTATGTTCCTGAATGAATCAGCCATTTTCAATGAATCGGTTGAAGGATTTAGTGACTGTCATGAAACAGAGACGGATTCAGATGCGAGTGAAAATAGAGAGAGTTTAATAGAGATTGCTAATGTGTCGTCATCATGACGTATTCCCAGTTGTAAACGCAAAGCATTTTGGGAATCCACGGCACAAACGGGTGCCAGTCGGCAGACTTTTTTGCATGGAGGGAAGAAAGCAGTGTTCAAGATGCCGTCTACCTGCTGTGTTATAAACTGCAATAGTCGTTCTCACGATAGAAGTGGCATAAAGCTTAAGAACGGGATATACATAGTGATGGCCAAATGAAGCGTTTCGAAGCATTATTGCTTTCTGATACAATTGTGTCGAAAATGGTTCATTACTCGAAGCTTCATTCATATAGAAATTGCAGCACCATCTCCTGGTGAAGTAAAAGTAATGCAACAAAGCTGACAACCATAAAATGCAAGTAGGCTTATATGTTAACGCCCCGTTTATTACGTGTTTACAGAGGTGATCAAAGCTGAAACAGTGTTAGTGCTGTGACTCTCATTTATGTAGGTGCATTTTACAGATACTGATGCATTTCATGTGTTCACCTTGATAATAAAACATTAAGCATGATGTGTGTGTGTGTGTGTGTGTGTGTGTGTGTAATTATTTCTTTAGACAAGGACAAAAGATCCGACCAGCTTAAAAAAAGTTGGAAACCATCACATAAATTCTAATGGTTTCTATTAAAATACCAATAGGAACCATTGGCTTTTACCATTTAAACCACTACAGAATTCTTTTTTGTAGTGTGTTTGGGACATGTTCCATTAGGATTTAATGCCCCCACCAATAGAACCCAACACATATCAGTAGAGACCCACAGAGACCACTATAATTCCCATTACAACCAATACAATTACCATGAAAACCATTAAATCCAATAGAATTTCTGTAATGGTTTCTATAGTTTTTTTTAGCAGGGCAGTATCATGTGTGAAAGCTTTATCTTGTTTAGCTGTGGGAAGCAGAACTCTATAACTTGTTAACTGGTGGGACTGATATTTTTGTATGTTGAAAAGGATGTGCTTGTGTAACTGGTTGTACTTGTATAATGTAGCAGAGGGTTTTTGAAGTTTCTGTCTTTGATGCATGTTTTTATGTAACAATGTAACAATGTTCATATTTTCTCTAATTAATAATAAACATTAAAAAAAAAGAAGAAAAATGTGGCAGAGGGTGACACTGAAATAAACTCAATCCACTCTCCTCAACAATAACGCCAATCCAAACACCGACTACTACAACCCACGGTGTTGCCATGGTTTGGCTTCCCTTTTATAAGAAATTCAGCTGCCAGGTTTCAAACCTGTCAACACTGGATTGGGCTGTCAAAGCAGTCAGGTGGTTCACTTCAGGAGTTAACCAGTGTGTTTGCTTCAGACGTCATTTTCACGTGACTAGTGACGTAATGATACAAGCTCCGAAGCAGTGGTTCATTGCAAGGACCGTTCGAGTTTGAAGCAAGCTTCGGAGCGTCGGTGTCAGATGTAACATCACTAGATATACAAATATAAGTAAACACTTTGCAGTTTGAATGATGTCCTGTATGAACAAAATGACGGAGTATATTTTTATGTGTCCACTGTTCGATTGCGCCCACGCCCCCCTCTCTCAGGCCGGCTACACACTGCAAGCGTGGCGTTTCTGTTGTGTGTCAGCTGTGTGGCGTTTTCTGTGTCTTTGCACACCAGAAGCGTGTCTGACGCGGCGATGCTGCTGCTAGGTGACGTAGTGGAAGGCCTATACCTATACTTCATGTTAAACGCTTCCAACACGCTTGCGTGTCGCGTGAAAGATAGGCGTCGGTTCTATTTCTAGCATGCACGCGCTTTCCGCGCGTCTCACGCAGGCAGTGTGCACGCTCTAACCTGTTAACATGGGAGCCGAAATAAAAACGGACACGCCACGCTTGCAGTGTGTAGCCGGCCTCACCCACTCACACACACGCACGCAGGTTTGTTGAATTCTGACTGCATGCAGATAGATGAGAGAAAACGAGGAGTGTGGTGCTTAAAACATTAGCATAACTTAGAACGGACGACAGTTTTCAGCCCCACTTTTACAATCTCCAGGTCCTAGACCCATCCATCTGTAAAAAAGACCGCAGCGACTTGAATTCTGAAAAATTAGTGTGTGTGTGTACGCACTAACAACACTTAATATCATGTAGTTGTATATATATGGGTGCTGGAAGTTGGGCAACAGTTTGACGTCCCTTGACCAGTCACTCAGTTCGTAAGGATTCAGTCCTTTGATTCCCTTTATTTTCTCATCAGATCTCGTCTTTGCATTTGGATTTAGTTTTAGGCGATATGGTCCGACAATGTTTTCTTTAGCCCGCTGCATTTTGTAGGATTATATTCTGTTTTTATATTTAATTATTTTCATGCCGTTGACGTTGCTGCCCAGTTGGTCACATGTCTTAGCGATCTCTATTCTCAAAACACAGTTAGTGATAACAGAGGCGGTCAGAATCGAAGGCAGGCGTTGATCCAGATGGCACAGGGACGCAATGGGCAACCAACTCTGTGATACAATCCACCGTGGTGAAACAAATCCTCAGAACAGACAGGAAACACACCGGAACAGCGAAACACCAGGGAAACGGATGGCAGACAGGACTGGAACACAGGAAGAACAACCAACAATCTGACAAACACAAGGTGGTTAGCAAAACATTATGACACATGCAAAGTTTGGTGTCAATATATCAAAGCAGGGTGTCAATATAGTGTCAATATGTCATTGCAGAGATTTAGCCTCAAGAGGCCTTTTCATTATAAGTATGAACTAGAGCTGTCACTTTTGTAAAAAAAATCCTGTTCGATTTTTGAGACACAAGTGTTCATTGAATCGATTCTAAAATCGATTTTAAATGACGTTTTCATTTTCAACGCTAAATATAGCCTACGCCAATCCACGGACAACTAACGGCATTAGGATGAAAGTAAAGAGGGCGCTTGAGACGCACAAGTCAGCAATATTTCTGATGATTTCTTTTGTGCACAATGACAAACAGGAGTGCAACATTCTGGGAAAAAAAACATTAAGCATGTTGGACTGCCATAACGTCAAAGAAAAACATTAGCTACAGGCTTTAACATGGCTGTGTTTACGATTATAAATTCCACAACAACAACAAATAAATTGTAGCCCATGAAAAGACGTTGAACATAAAGCTTGATGTTCCAGGGACACTCAGGTACTTCATTGCCAGCTGCGCAAGGTGGGGGTATTTCGAACTGCCAATCACATATTTAGTTTTATATGTTAAATACAAATATATTTAATTAATTAAAAATATTAAATATAATAATGTTATTTTTAAATTTAATTTAGGATACCTTGAGTATTAGCTACAATTGAACAGGACACATAAGATGGGAAATATGGGGGTCAGAAATTATTTTGACCACTTAAAGCATTTCTTTAAAGTGAATTTCGTTTTATATAAATTGTTTTTTTTATTTTAATCAATTGTTTTATCGACTAATATTGCATTGATTTAATAAATAATAAGAACATATAGCATACAATGACATGGAGGTGCTGGCTCTGTGTGAACAACGGCTTAAATGAACAACTACCCTACTAGGAAAAAAGCTTTAGTTTGGGCAGCCCTATAGCCATTTATTTCAGATAGACCTATATTTGTTCCAGCATGTCACAAAGGGCATTTCGGGTTGATCTTGTCCTTTCGGTCATGACCCACAGCTCATGACCATAGGTGAGAGTAGGAACGTATATTGACCGGTAAATCGAGAGCTTTGCCTTGCAGCTCAGCTCCTTCTTCACCACGACAGACCGGTACATCGACCGCATTACTGCAGAAGCTGCACCGATCCGTCTGTCAATCTCCCATTCCATCCTTCCCTCACTCGTGAACAAGACCCCAAGATACCTGAACTCCTCCACTTGAGGCAGGAACTCTCCACCCACCTGAAGCGGGCAGGCCACCCTTTTCCGACTGAGAACCATGGCCTCGGACTTGGAGGTGCTGATTCTCATCCCAGCCGCTTCACACTCGGCCGCAAACCGTCCCAGTGCACGCTGAAGGTCCTGGCTCGAGGAGGCCAACATCATCCGCAAAAAGCAGTGACGAAATCGCGTGGTCCCCAAACCGGACACTCTCCGGCCCTTGGCTGCGCCTAGAAATTCTGTCCATAAAAATTATAAACAGAACCGGTGACAAAGGGCAGCCCTGCCGGAGTCCAACATGCACCGGGAACAAGTCTGACTTACTGCCGGCAATGCGGACCAAGCTCCTGCTCTGGTCGTACAGGGACTGAACAGCCCTAAGCAGGGGGCCGCCGACCCCATACTCCCAGAGCACTCTCCACAGGATGCCACGAGGAACACAGTCGAATGCCTTCTCCAAATCCACAAAACACATGTGGACTGGTTGGGCAAACTCCCATGAACCCCCCAGCACCCTGGAAAGGGTATAGAGCTGGTCCAGTGTTCCACGACCGGGACGAAAACCACACTGTTCCTCCTGAATCCGAGGTTCCACTATCGGCCGAATTCTCCTCTCCAGTACCCTGGCATAGACTTTCCCGGGGAGGCTGAGAAGTGTGATCCCCCTATAGTTGGAACACACTCTCCGGTCCCCCTTCTTGAAAAGAGGGACCACCACCCCGGTCTGCCAGTCCAGAGGTACTGTCCCCGACCGCCATGCGATGTTGCAGAGGCGTGTCAGCCAAGACAGCCCCACAACATCCAGAGACTTGAGGTACTCAGGGCGGATCTCATCCAACCCCGGTGCCTTGCCACCAAGGAGCTTTTTAACCACCTCGATGACTTCAGCCCGGGTGATGGACGAGTCCACCTCTGAGTCCCCAGCCACTGCTTCCTCAACGGAAGACATGTCGGTGGGATTGAGGAGATCCTCGAAGTATTCCTTCCACCGCCCGACGATATCCCCAGTTGAGGTCAACAGGTGCCCATCTCCACTGTAAACAGTGTTGGTAGGGCACTGCTTCCCCCTCCTGAGGCGTCGAACGGTTTGCCAGAATCTCTTCGAGGCCGACCGATAGTCTTTCTCCATGGCCTCACCAAACTCCTCCCAGGCCCGATTTTTTTCCTCCATGACTACCCGGGCTGCAGTCCGCTTGGCCTGCCAGTACCGGTCAGCTGCCTCCGGAGTCCCACAAGCCATCCAGGCCCGATAGGACTCCTTCTTCAGCTTGACGGCATCCCTTACTTCCGGTGTCCACCACCGGGTTCGGGGATTGCCGCCTCGACAGGCACCGGAGACCTTACGGCCACAGCTCCGAGCGGCCGCAGCGACAATGGAGGTGGAGAACATGGTCCACTCGGACTCAATATCTCCAGACTCCCTCGGGGTCTGGTCGAAGCTTCGCCGGAGGTGGGAGTTGAAGATCTCTCTGACAGGGGGCTCGGCCAAACGTTCCCAACAGACCCTCACAGTACGTTTGGGTCTGCCGGGTCTGTCCAGCTTCCTTCCCCGCCATCGGATCCAACTCACCACCAGGTGGTGATCAGTTGACAGCTCCGCCCCTCTCTTCACCCGAGTGTCCAAGACATATGGCCGAAGGTCTGATGACACGACCACAAAGTCGATCATCGACCTCCGGCCTAGGGTGTCCTGGTGCCACGTGCACTGATGGACACCCTTATGCTTGAACATGGTGTTCGTTATGGACAAGCTGTGGCTAGCACAGAAATACAATAACAGAACACCGCTCGGGTTCTGATCAGGGGGGCCGTTCCTCCCAATCACGCCCCTCCAGGTGTCACTGTCATTGCCCACGTGGGCGTTGAAGTCCCCCAGTAGAACGACGGAGTCTCCAGTCGGAGCACTTTCCAGCACCCCTCCCAGAGACTCCAAGAGGGCCGGGTACTCCGCACTGCCATCTAGGCCGTAGGCACAAACGACAGTGAGAGACCTATCCCCGACTCGAAGGCACAGGGAAGCGACCCTCTCGTTCACCGGGGTGAACTCCAACACATGGCGGCTGAGCTGGGGGGCTATAAGCAAACCCACTCCAGCCCTCCGCCTCTCACCATGGGCAACTCCAGAGTGGTAGAGAGTCCAGCCTCTCTCGAGAAGTGTGGTTCCAGAGCCCAAGCTGTGTGTGGAGGTGAGCCCGACTATCTCTAGTCGGTACCTCTCGACCTCCCGCACAAGCTCAGGCTCCTTTCCCGCCAACGAGGTGACATTCCACGTCCCTAAAGCCAGATTCCGTGTCCAGAGATCGGGTCGTCGGGGGCCTCGCCCTTGACTGCCGCCCGATTCACTATGCACCGGCCCCTTACGCTCCCTCCTGCAGGTGGTGAGCCCACAGGAGGGCGGCCCCACGTCACTCCTTCGGGCTGAGCCCGGCCGGACCCCATGGGGGGAGGCCCAGCCACCAGGCGCTCGCATATGAGCCCCAACCCCGGGCCTGGCTCCAGGGTGGGGCCCCGGCTGCACCATGCCGGGCGACGTCACGGTCCTTGATGTGATTGTGAGCATAAGGGTTTGTGAACTCAACCCCAAATCAGAAAAAGTTGGGACAGTATGGAAAACGCAAATAATAAAAAAAAGAAGTGATTTCTAAATTTACTTTGACTTGTATTTCATTGCAGACAATATGAACACAAAATATTTCATGTTTTTTCTGGTCAACTTCATGTCATTTGTAAATATGCATCCTTTCCTGTCATTCAGACCTGCAACACATTTAAAAAAAAGTTGGGACAGGAGCAATTTAGGGCTAGTGATGAGGTAAAATGGTTAAATAATGATGTGATTTGAAACAGGTGATGTCAACAGGTGATTGTAATTATGATTTGGTATAAAAGCAGCATCCAAGAAAGGTCTAATCCTTTAGGAGCAAAGATGGGCCGAGGATCGCCAGTTTGTCAACAAATACGTGAGAAAATTATTGAAATGTTTAAAAACAATGTTCCTCAAAGAAAGATAGGAAGAGATTTGGATATTTCACATTCAACAGTGCATAACATAATTAAAAGATTCAAGGAATATGGAGGAATTTCAGTGCGTAAAGGACAAGGGCGCAAGCCTAAGCTGAACAACCGTGATCTCCGATCCCTCAGGCGGCACTGCATCAAGAATCGTCATTCATCTATAAGCGATATCACCACATGGGCTCAGGACTACTTTGGCAAACCTTTGTCAAGTACCACAATACGTAGTTACACCTGTGGTCAGATGAATCAGTATTTCAGGTATTTTTTGGGAGGAATGTACGCCGTGTGCTCCGGACCAAAGAAGAAAAGGATCATCCAGACTGTTACCAGCAACAAGTCCAAAAGCCAGGGTCTGTCATGGTATGGGGTTGTGTCAGTGCCCTTGGCAAAGGTAACTTGCACTTCTGTGAAGGCATCATTAATGCTGAAAAGTACATAGAGATTTTGGAGCATAATATGCTGCCTTCAAGAAGATCTTTTTCAGGGACGTCCATGCAAATTTCAACAAGACAATGCGAAACCACATTCTGCACACATTACAAAGTCCTGGCTGCGGAGGAAGAGGGTACGGGTACTTGACTGGCCTGCCTGCAGTCCCGACCTGTCTCCAATAGAGAATGTGTGGCGCATTTTGAAGCGCAAAATGTGACAATGAAGACCCCGTACTGTTGCCCACCTTAAGACTTGTTTGCAGGAAGAATGGGACAAAATTACACCTGAAACACTTCATCACTTGGTGTCTTCAGTCCCTAAACGTCTTTTAAGTGTTGTGAAAAGGAATGGCAACATTACAAAGTGGTAAATGCTTTACTGTCCCAACTTTTTTTTAAATGTGTTGCAGGTCTGAATGACAGGAAAGGATGCATATTTACAAATAACATGAAGTTGACCAGACAAAACATGAAATATTTTGTGTTCATATTGTCTGCAATGAAATACAAGTCAAAGTAAATTTAGAAATCACTTTTTTTTTTTATTATTTGCGTTGTCCATACTGTCCTAACTTTTTCTGATTTGGGGTTGTATTTGGTTAAAATCGATTCCCTATTTTCATTTTGAAACTTGTGTTGGTTGGTCCGATCGATTGTGCAATCGATTTTCGAACGTAAAGTGACAGCCCTAGTATGAACCACATGGCGGTGCTGTTTTGAAACCTTTTAAGTACCTTAAAGGCATGGTGCTGATGGCACATACCAAGTTTCATAATGATACACCAATTAATTTGTAAAGTATAGCATTTTCTATCATAATACTGCATTGTAGTCAATGGGAATTTCATGTTCCCTTTCAGTCGACGCTCCCATGCCTTGCCACCCTCAGGCACCTCTCCCTTCGCCAGCAGGGGGCGCCGGCTGTGGGAACGCACTCAAGCGGACTTCCCACACTTGCACGCCCCCTCAGCGGAAGCAGGTAAGTGTTGCACAGCACACTCAGATCCCACTTCGGGCCGCTCCCATGCCATCCGAGTCGGATCCCTGCATGCCGCTTCGCTGCCCCGATGCGGGTATGTCTGTGATCCCCCTTGCTCGGTGTTTGGGAGCCTGGCTAGTGCTTCCCAGCCCGTCTCGGTGGCTCCTCTGTACCATCAGACTCGGCTATGCAATTCAGTTCGCCCGGCGTCCCCCTAAGTTCAGGGGCGTTCACTTCACGACAGTAGCGAAGGAGACTGGATGCATTGGTGGAACGGGTGTTAGGTTGTGTTCCATATGTTGTGACCCCCACGGCGGTCCCATGTGTGTATTCTTCCACTGTACGGCTCCCTACGGCGAGCCCGTGTCTTTCCCTCGGCAGAGTCCACTCTGCTGTCTCAGTAAGGTGTTGTTCCCCCGCCTCTAAATGGCCGGGGCCACCCCTGGGACTTCCGTATGTTGTGCTGCCCACGGCCAGCCCATACGTGTATTCTCCACATGGTAACTCCCTCCGGGCATGATGTGGCTTCCGCAGCGGCCTTCACATGCACGCTTTCCCAGCGTTATCCAATAAAGTCAGCTGAATGGGTCTTGCGGAACAGCAGCTTTTTTGACTCTCTCTGCGTGAATTTCCCCGCCCGAAAAAACAGACGGGTCTGAGGGGCTTTCACGGGGCGCTGGAAGTGGTATTAACTGTGGGGTTTTCCAAAGGGATCCCAATTTGTACGTCGAACATGACCGACTGAAAGGGAACGTCTCGGTTACGTATGGTAACCTTCGTTCCCTGAAGGAGGGAACGGAGACGTACGTCCCGTCGCCACAGTTGCTGTACATTCACTGCATGGCCGAGCCACTAGGTTCGGCTCCTCAGTGAAAAACAGTGTGCATTGGCTCTCGCTTCCTGTTTATACCCGCGACGCGGGACGGAGCGCGAGATGCAAATCTCGCATGCCAATGTTCATTGGCCGGTTCTATATAGCTCGAAGCTGATAGGGGATCCCAGAAGTGATCCCAATTCGGCGGTACGTCCGACGTACGTCTCCGGTTCAGAAAATAGCCAAAACGGTTCAGAAAATAGCCATTTTTTGTATCTCCGGACCACTAGGTGGCGCTGCGCCGAAACGCTGCATGTTGCCTCAAGTCATGCTTGTGATGATATGTACCAAGTTTTGTTTGAATACGATAAAGCGTTGCGGAGATGTAGCCTTAAGTGTATTTTTGCAACCGCTACATAAAATTTGTTCTCAAGTTTATCGAAAACGATTTAACAAATCAACTTGAATTTAATGATCTGGTTCAATTTTCGAGCAAATCGGCCATCTAGGACGAGTTCGCAAAAGTAGGTTTTTCGGAAAATTAAAAATGGCTGGAAAATTTTCATGACGGAAAATTACATTGAATCGTCTTGAGCTGAGGAATCAGAGGAAAATAGAATTTTGTTTCTAACCCTTAGGGTTCAAAAGTTATTAGCCCAAACATGAGTGCAACTTTGGACAGGTGGTGGCGCTAGAAGGATTGAGTTAGAGACTCCAAATTTGCTATAGTAACAGTTGGGACTATAATCTATCGTTGTACCAAATTTCATAACTTTCCCGCAAGCGGTTCTATGGGCTGCCATAGACTCAAGAGCCGAAGAAGAAGAAGATTCGCACCTTCGGTGCTTGGCCCCTAATGACCAAAATTACACATATTTCACTATTTATGGCTTGATCATTTCGATAAATGGCTTAAGTTTCCCACTGGATCGCTGTAAAATGTTATAAAAACCTGTGACAACATTCAATGCTCTATTGAGTACTAGTGTCCTATATGTTATAATGCATTAACCCGTTTACGTGCTTTCGTGCCGCCGACGTCACACTGGATTTTTTTTAAATTTAGTGAGTGACACTCAACAACTCAAATTTAAAAGCTAAACATGCCACATACCTTTGGAAAGCTGAGATTCTTGTGAAGATGCAATGAAAACAGCAGGCACAATCAGTGTCTTTGTCAGACCACCAAACTACGCTGACCGCCAAAAAATTTTTACGAATTCAAATTAAAAGTGTTCTGATCATCCAAACTGGAGAAAATCTGTCTCCATGCAAAAACGCTATAATTCCACTCTTTAGGGTCCAGGCAATCCAAATTCAGTGAAATAGTTATTCCATAACACATTTATATAGCAATAAACAGCCACAGAATGTAGTAGTACCATTTCCAAAAAGCGGAGAGTGCTATCCAGTCTTCTGTCAGCACAACATGAATGGAAAACTTCATGAAAAAAGGTAAACAATGAAGATCGGCGATTCTAAAATGGCCGCTTGACCTCTGCACTTTTGACTGACAGCTCATTTCAACCAATTGGGGCAAGCTGTGAGGGCTTTGGAGATTCAGAGAGCCAGTCAGGCTGGAGTATCCATGCTAAAGCCCGGCCACCTTCACTCTCTTTGATTGACAGTGTTTCAATCCAATTGCATCAGAGATTGAAAATGATTGACTCTTCTGATAGCCAATGAACTTCTGAAAAGATTAACACAGCGTTTCAGTGGGAGGGACGACCTTTGTTCTTATTTTGGCTGCGCGTCATCAATGCGTGCGCTGAGGCTGGTATTGCGCAATAGTGCATTCACAGGGGTAACCCAGGGGTTTTCCGTGTTAGACGCTAAATATAACGCGGAAATGCACGGTTCTCACTGGAATAGGCAATTGAGCAATGCTATCGGAGTGAGTGATCAGTTGGAGGAGGAAATTTCTGAAGAGGAGTGAAGTTTTGAGCCATATTGACTCGTCAGAAGAGGATGCATTGCCCGTGGTAGACTTCCAAAACAACAAGGTTGTGTTTTATTATATTATAACTGCATGTTTTATTGTATTGTACTGCGTTTGGTGTGTTCTTTTCGGCTAACCTCTGCCATGTTTGTTTGGATTATCCTGTTGCTGCAGGTGTGTGTGTCGAGCGCGCGCGCGTGTGTGTATGTGTGTATTTGTTTGTTTGTGTGCTTGTGTGCGTGCATGTCTGTGTGTTAGTGTTTTATTATATTATAACTGCATGTTTTATTGTATTGTACTTCGTTTGGTGTGTTCTTTTCGGCTAACCTCTGCCGTGTTTGTTTGGATACAGCAGGCGTGTGTGTGTTGAGCGCGCGTGTGTGTGTATGTGTGTGTGTGTGTTTGTTTGTTTGTGTGCTTGCGTGCGTGCATGTCTGCGTGTTAGTGTTTTTTAAATGTATTTATTTATTCTTTGTTTTTTTATGTCACAGGTTATCATCTTTGAGACCGTGAGAGCATTTTGGACACGGAGGGGAGCACGCCTGCAGAGATGCCACACTAACAGAGAGGCAGAGGAGGAGAGAGAGACATGTAAAGTGTGCTAATAGTTTGATATTATATATTCTTATTATATATGGGTGTGAGTTGTAATATTATAGAGTTTTTATTAATACTATAACACTTGTCTTGTCTTTATTTGCACAAAGTTTAGTTTCATGAATTGCAAAAACATATATAATATACATTAATATACACTATAAAAAACACTATAATGTTCATGTCTCAGCAATTATTCACAAAATTATTTTAAATCTGGATAAGGAATAGAACAGCTCTAAGTGTAACCTTTCATTAGAGCCCAAAAGTATGTCTGTACACAAAAGCATTCAAGAATAGCAGCATTGTATGTGTCAATGGTTACAAAGGGTCATTTGGAGTCTCCAAGTGGCTTTTTTTGGAAAGCGCCTAGACATGAACTTAGATAAGCATGTGCAAAACACTTATTTTCTAAAGGTATAGTTATCAAATAAGAAATTGGACTTGGTAAGGCTTCATGCTGTGATCCCATTGTGTTTTCCAGCTAATAGCTCCCAGCTACAGTCATATGCAGGCATCTTTTTACAAATTTTTTTTTAGCGGAATTACATATTTTCTTTTTTCAGTGTTTTCAAAGTTCTATTACTCAATACCAGGATGACTTGCAGTGATTCTGATTCAGTTTAGGAACAAACCTTATATTGTCACCTTTTAAAAGAGACCAAAAATATGCATATACTCCAAATGGTTCAAGAACAGCATGCAATTTACTTTGGGTATGTTTTATTTAGGCGTTTTTGGGAAATTTTGCAGGAATGTTAAGGGGTAAGTGAAAAATAGCACTATAAATACTGGTGGTACCCCTTATTTTAGCAGCAATGAGGCTCACAGTAAAGACAAACACCAATATATGCCATTTAAGTTTATTAAAAACTGTTATAAGGTCATAAAACTGACCAAAATTACACATTTCATTATGTATGGCTTGGTTATTTCAATAAATGGTTTACGTTTCCCACTGGATCACTGTATAATGTTATGCAACCATGTTGCAACATTCAATGCACTATTCACGAGTTCACACTTACAAATAAGTCAGATAGAAAGAATGGTATGCGTATTTGGCGTGCTGTCCGAGGAGAGGGCTCCGAGCTCGGTATTTGGCCCGAACCCAGAGTACTCCCCCCGTATGTCTGGTTTAGGAAGTAACCAGGTGAGTGTGAGGAAGATGGGGTGGTGGAGGGATGCTGCAAAACTTGTCGAGAAACATTGGTAAGTTGACTGGGTATTTATATGATCCTCCACTTGTGCTGATTGGGTAGACATGTTGATTACTGATTGCTGACAGCTGGTTGGAATGACATGATGATTAGATAGATCATTTGAACGTGCTCCTCCCGAACTTTGTTACTGAAACATAATTTCACGAGTTCACACTTACAAATAAGTCAGATAGAAAGAATGGTATGCGTATTTGGCGTGCTGTCCGAGGAGAGGGCTCCGAGCTCGGTATTTGGCCCGAACCCAGAGTACTCCCCCCAAAAATTGCAACTAACATGGGACAGCAGCCGGTAAATGATGTTGATACCCCCCAAAAGTTGCAGAGCATGAAACTGATGCTGTGCCAATCGAAGGCGAGGGTAAGTCACTGGATCGGGAGGTCTTGTCATCGTCTGAGGTTTTGATGGTCGTGGTATCAGAAAGTGAACCTCGTTGGTAGTCAGCTGGGGATGGAGATAGCACTGCTGCGGCAGTGGCAACGAACTCCTTCCTTTCCAACTTGTTTTCAAACTGTCTAATAAGCTGGTTGTATGGAAAATTTAGCTCCTGCCAGAGCAAAAGAGATGACTCTTCTGTGGCAGTGGAGCGAGTTTGAATGGAGTAACCGAGCTCCTGCGGGAGCGGATTTGACGACACTGCTGCGGCAGTGGAGACTAGTCATTTTTCACTTGCTTTCCAACAATCAAATGAGCCAGTTGTATGGAGAATTAAGCTCCAGCCAGAGCGGAAGAGATGACTCTTCTGTGGCAGTGGAGCGAGTTTGGATGGAATAACGGAGCTCCTGCGGGAGCAGAGGAGTTGACGACACTGCTGCGGCAGTGGAGACGAGCCGTTTCAAAACTTGCTTTCCAACTATCCAGTTGTACGGGGAATCGGGCTCTTGCGGGAGCGGAAAAGATGACACTGCTGTGGCAGTGGAGCGAGTTTGGAATGGAGTAACAGAGCTCCTGCGGGAGCGAAGTTGATGACGCTGCTGCGGCAGTGGAGCGAATTTGGAATGGAGTAACGGAGCTCCTGCGGGAGCGGAGTTGATGACACTGCTGCGGCGGTGGAGCGAGTTTGGAATGGAGTAACGGAGCTCCTGCGGGAGCGGAGTTGATGACACTGCTGCGGCAGTGGAGACGAGCTGTTTCAAAGTTGCTTTCCAACTATCCAGTGAGCCAGTTGTACGGGGAATCGGGCTCCTGCGGGAGCGGAAAAGATGACACTGCTGCGGCAGTGGAGACGAGCTGTTTCAAACTTGCTTTCCAACTATCCAGTGAGCCAGTTGTACGGGGAATCGGGCTCCTGCGGGAGCGGAAAAGATGACACTGCTGCGGCAGTAGAGGCAAGTTGAACGGAAATGGAAACGGAACTGTTGCGGCAGTGGAGACCTTTTGGGCAGAGAACTGGGCTTTGTTAGAATGAAAGAGATGACACTGCTTTGGCAGTAAAACCGGTTGGATGGATAAACTGAGCTTCTGTTGGAGCGAAATTGATAACACTGCTGCGGCAGTGACAGAATGAGGCGGCCCCTGCGGGAGCGACTGGGGAGATGCTGCCCGGGGCAGTGAATGTATGATCGTTTCCCTTATTGGATTGATGATGTTGAAAAGAAGCAGATGCGGAGATCCTGTAGGTTTGGGTGTATGGAAACAGATTTAGCTGATTAGAGTCAGTTGGGCTTCTTTGATGTGGAAGCGATTAGAACGAATGTAGCTCTTGAAAGCTTCTGACGACCAGCGACCGAGTGTTGGATCTGATGCTGGGAGAGGCCTTTTTGAGCGGCTGTGGTTGCTGCACCTATGCGGAACGAATGGCTAGAAAAGTGGTCTGCTGGGATGCCGGATTGAATCAGTATGGACTTGAGGTGTTTTTGGAACCAAAAACGTGTGACAGGGTGGTTGGAATCGTCTGTGAAGAGTGGGTCAGAAGGGAATTTAGTCTGCAAGCTTCTGAAATGTAGGTAAGCTAAAAGGGATTGGTATGGCTGGATTGGTGATGGGAGGTTGAAAATGTAAATGAAATGGCCTTTTTTCATTTGATCCGTCTTACTTTGTTTGATAAAATAAGACATGGTTTCGTCATCTAGCGCTGAAAGATCTGAAATTGTAGGATGGACCTTTGGGTTGAAGGTGGACGTGATGGTGAGTTCTGAGCTTCTGAGAAAACCGAAGAAGGCCAAAATGAACATTGCATCCAGGGTGCGGGAGGTATTGGTGGAGTGGTAGCCTCGGCGGAGGGTGGAGATACATTTAGTGAGTATATCTAGAGTTATTGGTTGTCTGGCGTCTGGGTGGGTGGGTTGGGTTTTTTGGATGCCTTTGATGAGCATGGATGTTTGTGAATTGGCTATTTCTGAAGAGGGCAGACCAAAAATGAGTTTGTGAAAAAATTGAATTCCGTGTAGCGTATTAGGGTTACATATATATTTAAATTAAAAATTAGCTCAATAGGGAATTGTGGGTATTAATATTTAGGGATTTATGATTAATCATAACGGGTTATAATCTAATCACCAATCTCCAAAATCACCCAAAATGGGAATACCTCACCTCGGTATTTATGCAATATAATATATATATATATATATATATATATATATATATATATATATATATGGTTAACAACAATTTATTGTAATTAACTACAGATATATCTATATTAAATAATCACAGAATAACCCCATGGGAGTTGATTCAAAATTCCTCTCCGTTCCGTTTAAAGAACGAGCGGAGATTCCTTATCCACTCACCAGGTCTATTCTTCCTACCCAATTTTCGGGAAGTTTATCCCTCTGGCCACAAAGGACAAACCTTCCGAGTTATGGTATTAATTAAAGCATTCAACGATGCTTATAAGAGCTCGTAGCTTAGATCTGACATTAAAGGGACTCGTGTTCCGTGAGCAAACAATGACAATCAAAACGTGAATATCATGGTTTTAATAAAGATTAATACTACGATTACATATGACTACATAAAGAATACATGTATTTACAGAATAGTGGAAAGTAAAGAGGAGGATGAGGGGAAGGGAAAGGAAAGGAAGGAGGGTAAGATCGTGTCCGATCCGACACCTTCCCAGACAGAACCATTGGAGCCAGCAAGAAATATCACCTTAAACAGGGGTACAATCTTTAAAACGCATCTAAATTTCGGTAGAATTGATACTTGCATGGTTTCTCGGTGTTGTGTAAAGCAAGATGCGTGCGTTGGCGTTTCTCAGAGAGTTTGCGCGCTGAAGCGTTCTCTCCGTTTGGTTCTTCCAGAGCTTCGTTGGTCCGCGGGACTTTTAAAGGTGTCGTCTTGGAGGGAAAATTCATCTCGTCCAGCTAAGTGCGTCCGCTGACTGCGTCGCGGAGCGCGTCGATCTTCAAAGGAAACATCAGCTTGGCTGGACCGCGCCGGCTCGCAGGTCGAAAACCCGCGAGCCGCGCTGATGAGATGGGAGGAAAAGGGAATTTGTCTCGTCCGGGGTCCTTGGAAGGTGACTGAGCCCCAATGTGTAGGTGTTTCTGTCCTTTAACGTCCATTAACTACGCCCACTTTCCCTGCGGCCACCAATCGTTGGTGTGAATTTCAGGCGGGAGAGAGTTTCTTTGTTCGGACTTTATTACTCAATGGAATGTTGTTGCTGGGAGCCAGAATTAGTAAAGTTTCACTCCAAAGACCTAACCATACTAGTGGTACATCTCATAATCATATACTTTGTACCATTGACTGAGACAGAGAAAGAGGAGCATTTAGACATCAGACATGCCTGGGTTTACAGACATGAAGGCAGTGCATCTTCTATACAGAGCAATTTGGAGCGTTTAAGATCGCTCTTACATCACACAAGCATAAGAAATATAGGGAGCATGCATACACTTAAGAAATCATCATATATGTAATTTCTGGGCTAGTTTAATTAAAGGCTAAATAGAGGGGAATGCTTATGTGTGTGTGTGTGTGTGTGTGTGTTTGTGTTAGAGTCACCCCCCCATGGCCCCTCCAGACTGAAGGATGTGAGGGAACTGTTCTGGCTGATTAAGATCTGATTGAAGTTCAGAATGGGCCATCAAGTTTCTCCTGGTCACATTCGAACTGGTCGTTAAACAGTCGGAGGCGCAATTTGTCCCAGCCTTTCTGGAGCCAGTGGGGGCAGAAATTTAATTTATGTGCAGAGCTGTTTGGAGGAAAGCATCTCTGATCACTTTGATCCTAATTGAGAGACACCCCAGACGCTACATCCGCTTAGATAACCCTCGATGGAGCTGGCTTGGAGGTTCTTAATACTGTTGAGATGAGATATGAATGAAGTGATGGTAAGCAAAGAAAAATCAGGGAAATTCAGGTTGTATGTGGAGTGGAAAGACTTGAAACACTTCCATGCAGTTAGGTAAGATTGGAGGGTTCTGGGGGAAATGGCTTGAAGAATGGAATTCAGAGAGGCGTCAAGGAAGGGGTTTCAATGGGTGGTTTATGGGAACATCAGCTCTGAATAGTGAGGTACTGGGGTTGGGAATGGGTCCGCCTCTGGTGCCAACAGCCTGAATTTCTGGAAAGCAAAACGAGAGAGAGAGTCAGCTATTTGATTTTTTGGACCCAGGAATATGTTTTGCAATTATGATGAATTGGTCACAGGCTGAAATCCAAATGAGGCGTCTCAGGAGAGGCATTAGTGCGGGGGAATGTGAACGTCCTTTGTTAATGCAATGCACGGTTGCTTCGTTGTCACAGTGCACTATAATGCTGTTCGTGGACCATTCTTTACCCCACAGGAAGGCTGCTACGACTAAAGGATACAACTCGAACAGTGCTGAGGATGTTAGTGACTGTGGTGAGTCTGACAGCTGGGTGGGCCATGTGGATGTGAACCAACGGCCTTGGTAAAATCCCCCAAAACCAATGGAGGGAGCTGCGTCGGTAAACAGTTGAATATCCACAGGGAGAGAAACCAGATTATTATAGAAAAAAGACAGCCCATTCCATTGTTTAAGGAAAGTTATCCATAAACTGAGCTCGTTGCAGCACAAACTAGTTAGGGAGATTTGGTCCTCTAGCGCGTGAACTGAAGATGCGAGGGAGAGATGTGAGATGAAAGGGCGGCCTTGCGGAATGATGCGCATCGCAAAGTTTAAGTGGCCGAGCAGAGATAGTAGCTCACGTTTGGAACAGTTTGGACTGTCTAGGAGGGTGGATGCGACCAGAATTATCCTGTCGATTTTTTCCTTGGGAAGTGAGGCCTGGAAGTTAACTGTATCCAAGTTAATGCCCAAAAATTCGATGGACGTGGCTGGGCCCATGGTTTTGTCTTGGGCGATTGGAATCCCGAGCTCAGCGAAGACCTTTTGGACTGTGAGAAGATGTGCAGCCGGGATGGAGCCTGGTGGTGAGATGATTAGGAAATCATCTAGCAAGTGAATTATGTAGGGAATTGAGTAGTTGTTGGAAAGAATCCAACAGATAGCTTCTGATAGCATGTCAAAAATCTTGGGGCTACTTTTGCAGCCAAAAGTTAAACGTACAGAAAAGTAAAATTTTCCGGTTCAGCGTACGCCGAATAAATGCCATGAATCTGGGTGGATTGGCATCACTTTAAATGCGGAAGTGATGTCGACTTTGGCGAGCCAAGCGCCGCGACCCGCGTCTTGAATCAAGGTTATAGCTTGATCGATGTTGTGGTAATTGAGAGAGAATTCTTCAAGCGAGATTAGGCTGTTTATGCTTGGAAACGGAGAGTTGTGAGGGGCTGAGAGGTCGATAATTAAGCGTTTTTTGCCTGAAAACTTCCTGGTGGCCACTCCGATAGGGCTGATGCGGAAACACTCGAAAGGGGGAGTGTTAAAAGGTCCGATCATGAAGCCTGATTCGATTTCTTTATTGATTAGAATATCAACTGTATCAGGCTCAGCGAGAGCGGACTGGAGATTGTCACATATGATACTTTGAGTTGGGAGGCTTTCCACGCCGGGTTTGAAACCGTGCTCGAGACCAGACAGTAAATAGTCAGTAAAGTTAGTGTTAGGGTGGTGAGACAATTCAGTAGACAAACGGGAAAAATTCACGGGAGTCGACAGGTAATTTTTTGAATCTTTATTTACGGCTCTTTTTACAGGGCATATTGTGCGGGCATGAGCGCCGCCACAATAGCTGCAAATGTGCATGAAACGACAACGTTGTCGTGAGCATCGTCCCGAGTTGAAGTTTGCAAACTTGACTGCTGGATGAAAAGGTGTTTCTTCTTTTGGAATCAATGGAAGAGTCGTTGAAATTGATGTTTGCTGGCCGCGGGACATAACTGGTAGATTTTTCTTGTGGTGAATCCGTGCTGGGGGAATTTGAAGGGTTAATCAAAGGACAAGCTGTGGTGGAGTGAGAAACAGATCTGCAAACTGCGCAGGAAATGTTACGGCAGCCTAGGAACACTCTGTTGTGTAATTCTGTGTCTAAAGCGCCCCAGTAAGGACACTGGTTCCACTGAGCTATACGGACGGCGCATTTTGCTGAGAACAGCTTATGATAAGTATAAAAATGGGTCCCTCCATACGATAACGCAAGCTCTGCAATTATCGCGAGATAATCGTTTAATTCTCGTCTCCTGTGGGGGAGTGCAGCGCAAATTATTTCGCTGAAACGGTTGAAGGCAATAGCAAATTCAGAGAATGAAAGAATGCGGGATGAATTATGTGCTGGGTTTTTGAGAGTGACTGCAAAATCACCACAGTCGATTTGACGATCTGAAACTGAGGGAGGGAGTAAAGAAAGAAGGGAAGATAAATCGATATCCGCACCTGTGAGGATCTGTGCTCTGATGTTGCTGGCAACAGGGGGAGGTTCCAAGGCTGTAGCATTCGGCGGGATGGGCATTGGTGTCGGGCTGAGGCCGCTTGAGGAGGCAACCTCTCGCTTAGGTCGGCCCCCGGCAGAGGAGGAACGGGAAAAGTGGGAAAAGAGCCAAGTTGGGGAGGAAAAAAAGGCAACTGGGCCTGCGCCGCGAGCGGAGGCAGCCTCGCGCTAAATTTTGATGGTGGGGCTGCAGGCCAAGGACAAGGGAAAGGGTTAGAAAAAGGGGCAGAAAAAGGCTGTGATAGCGGAGCCTGCGCTGCTGGCGGAAGCATACTCACGCTGAAAGGACAGCCTGGGGAAAAGGAAGCTGGCATTGTGGGCTGTGGTGCAACGCTGGAAAAAGCTGCGGCCTGTAGCTCGGCGGAGCAGAGAGACGAGTTGGGCTGGGTGGCGGCGGCGGCAGCGGTGGCAGTGGCGGCGGGATCTGGGGCGCGGCCCAGGCTAGCTGAAAGCCTGCTGCAGCGGACTGGCGCTCGAGGAAGGACCAGTCCTGCGAGGGGCGGAGAGGGTGTTTTATGAGAGCGTGAGTTTGGAGCTTTGTGATTTCTTGACCTGTTGGTGGTTCTCTAAAGTGGAGTGGATTTTGGAGATGGAGAAGCTGCTTGGAGAGACACGTACAGGTTGTATAGTTGAGATTTATTCATTCTTCTAGAAAAATGCACGTCAGCGCTGATAAGCGCTTGCCTTAACCCCAACACGGTCCATTTTTCTATTGCTGGAATCGTAGGTTGTGCTGAAGTGTAGGAGGAAGCTGGAGATGATGGATGTCTTGATGGTGGAGGCGATGGCAAGCCTCGGCGTCTCGGGGTACGGGAGGCGGCGCGGCTGGGCCGACGGCCGCGTTGTGTTGCTGGAGGTTCGGGTGCTGTGTCCTGTTGAGTCGGGGTGCTCCTTGCATCGGTGGGATGCTGTAGGGGATCCTGGGCAACAAGAGAATCGTCATCTAATGGATAAAGTTCTATCTCAGACATTGTAACGGATGGTAAGGACCAAATGCTGCAAAACTTGTCGAGAAACATTGGTGAGTTGACTGGGTATTTATATGATCCTCCACTTGTGCTGATTGGGTAGACATGTTGATTACTGATTGCTGACAGCTGGTTGGAATGACATGATGATTAGATAGATAGATCATTTGAACGTGCTCCTCCCGAACTTTGTTACTGAAACATCATTTAAATACTATTGTCCTATGTTACAGAGCATTATTTGTAAAAAAAAAAAAAAAAAAACCTAAGTATGGCTTATTAGATGTATTGAGTGTATGTCTAAAAATTGACATTCTGTCACTTGCGCTAGTCTTACCTGAACAAATACCTAATACAAATATGATCACACCATTTTCATGCCACAAAGTTCACTTATTTCTAGAAATCCTACGCAAACAACATCTATCTCAACATTTAACACAACTATTCAACCATATAATGTGTGAGTTTCATTAACTTACCATTGTTCGTTTCGATGCTATTTCCGTATTTATGGGAGTAGGTAGGAGCGTAAATCTGTCATTCACAAATTCTGAAATGACGCTGAGGTTTGAACTGCCCCGGGCAATTCCTGATTGGTCAGATGCAATGGTGTCACTATCTGTGATGTAGACTGATATCCGTTAATTGGCTGGGAGAAATCCATGTGCTTATACGAGCTCTCGGAGAGGCATGTAAACGCTATTGTGAATGTGCGATTAAGTTACCAAATATGGTTCTTCGCCCGATAAAGGGTTTTAATGATGCAAGTTGCACAAACACAGACAAGCAGAGTGACACAAACGGTGAAAAGTCCAAGTGCTGATAATACTGGTGAAATATTGAACACAATCCAGGACCATACAAATGTATACACAGATCAGGCATAACATTATGACCGCTGAAGTGAATAACACTGATGATCTCTTCATCACCTGTTAGTGGGTGGGATATATTCGGCAGCAAGTGAACATTTTGTCCTCAGAGTTGATGTGTTAGAAGCAGGAAAAATGGGCAAGCATAAGGATTTGAGCGAGATTGACAAGGGCCAAATTGTGACGGCTAGACGACTGGATTAGAGCATCTCCAAAACTGCAGCTCTTGTGGGGTGTTCCCGGTCTGCAGTGGTCAGTCTCTATCAAAAGTGGAGAACCGGCCACAGGGTCATGGGCGGCCGAGGCTCATTGATGCACATGGGGAGCGAAGGCTGGCCCGTGTGGTCCGATCAAACAGACGAGCTACTGGAGCTCAAACTGCTCAAGAAGTTAATGCTGGTTCTGATAGAAAGGTGTCAGAATACACAGAGCATCTCAGTTTGTTGTGTATGAGGCGGCACATCCGCTGACCAGTCAGGGTGCCCATGCTGACTCCTGACCCCGCCCAAAGCACCAACAGGGGCACGTGAGCATCAGAACTGGACCACAGAGCAATGGAAGAAGGTGGCCTGGACTGATGAATCACGTGTTCTTTTACATCATGTGGATGGCCGGGTGCGTGGCTTACCTGATGAACTCATGGCACCAGGTGCACTATGGGAAGAAGGCGTGGCAGCGGAGGCAGTGATGCTTTGGGCAATGTTCTGCTGGGAAACCTTGGGTCCTCCATCCGTTTGGATGTTACTTTGACACGTACCACCTACCTAAGCATTGTTGAGACCATGTACAGCCTTTCATAGAAACGGTATTCCCTGGTGGCTGTGGCTCTTTCAGCAGATAATGCTCCGCCACAAAGCACAAATGCTTCAGGAGTGGTTTGAGGTGTTGACTTGGCCTCCAAATTCCCCAGATCTCAATCCAATCGAGCATCTGTGGGATGTGCTGAACAAACAAGTCTGATCCATGGAGGACCCACCTTGCAACTTACAGGACTTTAAGGATCTGCTGCTAACATCTTGGTGCCAGATACCACAGCACACCTTCAGGGGTCTAGAGGAGTCCATGCCTCGACGGGTCAGGGGTTAAATTGAGCTTATCGCTTCTGTAATTAGCAAATTAGTTTGTTTTTTTTTCGGTTGAAGCGCACTGTCCAAAAAAAGAGGGGACGGCCGGTTGCTTTCTGTAAACATTGATTTGAGTTCTCTATTTAGTTCTATTTGGCTATTTTTTTCCCCATTTATTTATGTTTATTTATTTACATAATACTTTTATGCAACAGTTCGCTGGAATATTTATAAAATGTTAGAAAATTAACAATGAAAGATGAGTAGGCCTAAATGTGTGCAATTTCAAAAAGGTTTTGAAAATGACCCCATCAAAGTCAGCAAGAAGCTTTCTCTTCCGACTCGAGTGAGGGGTTATCAGAGCTATACATTCATTAAACGCTGTCGTGCACTATTTAGTGCTCTTTAGATGCAGGGGCGTTTACATTAAAGAGAAATGACAAGCAGCCTAAAAATACAGAGTCACATGAATTATTGTCAATAATTAATACACAACATTTAAGGACCCCCCCTAAGTGAATGTGACCAGTCCTACTTCGAGCCAGGGGAGTGAGGTTTACACACACAGCTCTTACTGGCCCATGTCCGTCACATGAATAACTGCTTTCTGAAATGAACTAATAATAATAATCTATGATCTTTATATCAGAACTGAGTCAACACTGAGTCGGCGCTTCACAGGCTTTTTCTTCTCTTGTTAAAGATGTTGAATGTTAATCAAAGTCATGTTATGGTTATATAGCAAACATAGTATAGAGTTAAACTATGAGGATTGTTGTGTAAGCTCATCATGCTTGAACATTCAGGAAACATTGATCCAGGCCTCGACACTTCTCAGTTTCTTCAGAAGAAAAGACCAACTCACGTTTAACTTTTAAAAAGAGCTGTTTTACTCAGATTTGACAAAATACCAAAGTCTGCGATCAAAAAACAGAGTTCTTGTTATAAACTCGAGTATTTCACTCGAAATACTTCATCTCTCTGTTAACCAAATGCAGATTTCTCTCATTTTGTTGTAATGCAGGCAAACATTATAAATGTTCTTCACTGGTTTGGGGGTCATGGATGCTGCGATGGTTTCTTCTTTGTGTTATCTGCACAGAAATGTGGTTTGATCTGTTGGGTGGATAAACAGCTTCTGCTGGATGTTTGTGGAGCGTTTAGATCAACTCCTGCACGTGCACTTTAAGAGTGCACGCTTTCACTGCGTGATTATGATGCAGTTTGAATTCCCCAAAAAAATCAAGATATGAGGATAACATCTGGATGGCTTTTCATATATTTTTAGACTTATGTCGTAAGAGTGCTGTTTTTCTGAACATCAGCACGATTGCAAATGTGATACTGATTTTATGCAACAGTTCAACAAACAAAAATTAACATTGAGTTACATTTTAGGCACAATATTGCCTGTTTTAGCTCTTTTTCATAAATATAGTTCTAAACAAATCCACAGAAAGTAGCAGGGCTCTGCGTTAACACTTTTCTTTAAAAAAAAAAATACTATTTAGGATCTTTCTGATCAATAACAGACAGTAACTTTCCCATTACTGGGTGATATTTGCCCCTTCAAATTCATTTCCAAGGGCATTTTTACCATCACAAGAGCACATTTTTCTAACCTTATTAAATGTATGCATCATCTTTTGTCAATTTCTTAAATTAAAATAGAAAAATCGTTTTTTAAATATTAAACAATAAATTCAGTTACAACAATAAGACACAATCAGAAAGTTACCAATCAGATGAAATCAGCATCAAAAGATCCATCTTTGTGTGGCATTGAAAACAGACTTTTATGAAAACTCCAGCCAGGGTGAAGATTTTTAGAAACTCCGGTTGCAGCGTTGTCGTGTAGATGGTGAAACCGGAGATTTCGGCTTGTGAAGTCAAGGTGTGCGCTGTTCTCTCCTTTGTTTGACGTCAGATTGTGCGCCATTATCTCTTTTGTTTACATGAGTCGAGTCTATGCAATGGCGGACGTAGATTTAAATAACTCTGCTAACAGCGCTTATCACATGTATACAGAGACATGTGCAGTAATCTCAGAATGCAATAATACAAAATAGTAAGGCAAGTGTGTGAAGCTATTACAGTCCACTTGGGCCCTTCCCCCATACATTTACCTGTCACTGAGTCCAAAGTAAACTTGTAGAAGGGTTTCACTGAGCCCATGGCATCCCTCAGTGCTTCGGTGCCGTGGATGGGACCCATGTGGAAATCAGGCAGCCAATCATAGCGTGGTTTTGCGTTTTCATGTTGACAGTGATTTTTTTTAAACCGCGCTTGTGTGGACGTGATTGTTTTTTAAAACGGAGGAGGAAAAACTCTGGTTATAAAAATATCCGTGTACGTGTGGACTAGGCCTTAATGTGCGAGTCATTCATTCAATCGCTCAAAACGCAGATTCATTCAAGAATCACGGTTGCTTGGAGATGCACAACAGAACAAACATGTTTGAAACTATTGACATGAAATAGAGCAAAAACAGACTAAAATGTGTGTAAAACATCCGCATGAGAAGTGTGTATGGCTGAGTCACACCTGCTTCACCTTGTAAACAAACTTTAAAGTGTTGTCCGTCGCACATGTTTTTTGCTCTTGCTATGCTGACTGAAGCAAAAGGCTTGTTCGACATCTTCCACATATATGTAAATGAACGATTACATTTACAGGCTATGTATGTTTGCATTAATGTTCACTCATGAATTTCGTCTGCTGGATGTTTGTCGTCTCTGTGCGTGTCAGGAGTTTGTGGATGTAGCGTTTCTTCATTTTCTCTCCTGCTAATAAGAAGCTCACAATCTTCATCTCCACACAAAACATCTTTACACAGAAATAAAGTGAAGCCATCAACAGTCAAATAAGAGTCACAGGTCAGAGGTCAGATATGATTGACAGTTCACAGCACTAAATAACACACCAGTAGATCCAGATATCTAATCCAATATTTCACTCTTCTGATATTAGTTTTCATTCAGGGCCAGAATTCATTTGAAAACGTAAGATCAGCAAAAGCTTGTTGATTTCCGTGATGTTAAAGGAGGCGGATGTGTGAGTGGAAACTAACTGAGGTTGGGGGAGGATTCACACACAACCAGATAAATATCACACTTCAGTGTTTCAGATCAATCTGAGGCTTTCAGACATTTTAAGAGTCACTATCGTGGGCTTTTCAGTGAACCGATGAAGAAAATGTTCCTCAAATTACTTTTGCTCTGTTTGTGGCGTCTGGTTGGTGAGTTTTAAATGTGTTTTTATGGCTTCAGTTGTTTCTGTTCTGTATCATGTGATAAATTACTGGTTAAATGAGTTGGAGAAGATTAACATTCACTGTTAGTGTGAGCGACGGTGGCTGTAGTGAAGCGAACGACTCAGGAAATAACTCAAAGAACAATCTTTAATCTCATAATCCACACAATACACAGGAGAATCATGGGGAGAAACACAAGCACGTAACGCAGACTATACCGGACGATGAACTGAACAGAACTCAGGGTTTAAATAACAGGGAGATCATTGGAAGAACAGAAACAGGTCTGGGATTAATGGACTAATGATAGACAGGGTTCGTACAGGTGCTGGAAATACTTGAAAACGCTTGAGCTTTAATGTGGAGTATTCAAGGATTGGAAAGTGCTTGTGTTTTGGATAAAGTGCTTAAAACTGCTTGAAATTTTAATGGTTTGCTTTTATAATAATTTGTATGTGACAATAGTTCGCTTTTAAAATCAAATTAGTCAGAAAAGGCCTAAATGGCTTTCTCATAAAACACTCATTCTGCTCGAGCCTCTCTTGCCGCTCTGATTCTGCACGAGTGACTCTACAGATGAACAGACAACATGACGGGCGGTCGCCGCTTCAATGATTGTTGGCTTGGAAAAAGATAAGAAACAAATTATGGTTGAAACGAGGACCAAAGTCTGCAAAAAGAACATTCAGCTTTTCACCATGAGGGAGTCGGCGCTTTCGAGACACGTAAAAGGTAAGAATTTTCATGACACTATAGGGTTGCCAACCGTCCCGTAAAATACGGAATCGTCCCGTATTTACAAGCAAAATGAGTGTGGACCTATGCTATGTACAATAAGATTTGTCCTGTATTGTACATAGCATAGGTCCACACATAGTTCAATAAACAAATACGGATTTTGCAGTGTGAAGAATACTGATAGCAAAGCAGTAGTACAGGAGTTCATTTGTGCATGATTGCGTTTTAGCGGCTTTGTTGCCATAGCGGCGGAGTTTCGAGAACATGCGCTGTGCCAGTGTGCCTGTAAACTTGCGCGTTTTTTTTAAAACATGTCGAGCTCGCGTCGCGTCCACCGTTTGAATGAAAGAGGATCTCCAGATATAGAGCTGAATGTCAAAAAGGTATCAGTGGGTCTGTCCAGTAACTCATGATGAACCTCGGGCGAACTGCACACTTTATAAGAAGCATTTCAGTGTCTCAGACTGTCTGACTTAAAGCAGCAGTGCTGACAGACCCGTCTATGTGACACATTCGTGCTTCTAAAGGTAGGCCTATTGTTTTTTTAATGGATAATACATTAATATAATATTCCATACATTATCAGAGCTTGGCAGACAGATTTATTATTTTTTAGAGAGATTAATTAATAGATTATAGCCTAATAAATGTTATTATTAATTTATAATTCAACTAGGCTATATTAATCATACATAATAAATAATCCTGTCATATAAAGTTTGACATTTAAAAAATATTTAGATAAAAATGGGACAAATAATTAAATGGTAATATAGTCATAATTAAAAAAAATAAATGAAAAAAATTGAAATTCTTTTTTGAAATTCAAAAAAGTGATTACTGCTTCAGAATTACTGCTTAAAGGGACAGTTCACCGAAAAATCCAAATTCTGTAATCATTTACTCACCCTCAAGTTGTTCCAAACCTGTATGAATGTTATGTTGAACAAATAGGAAGATTCATTCCTACTATGGAAGTCAATGGTGCCCCAAAGCATCCTGGTTACAAACTTTCTTCAAAATATCTTCTTTTGTGTTCAGCAGAACAAAGAAACTCATACAGGTTTGGAACATCATGAGGGCGAGTACATCATGACTATCCCTTTAAAGTGCACCAAATAGGCTACTAAAGAGTTCTTTAGAAATAAATAAAATAATCAAATGTAAAATAATATAAAATGTGTTCTGTTGCAAGTTCACATACTTGATCTAATGTTTTCTTATGGTTTATTATTGAGCTGTCAAGTTGTCAATGTTGAAATAATCATTTCATGACGTATTCTTTATTTCTGTCCTTTATGCAATTGATTTTGGGGCGGGCGTTTGGTTGGGGGGTTCTGTCATGAATGGGTGTCCCTTATTTTGCCACACTGAAGGTGGCAACCCTACTTACACATGATAGTCAGCTTTTGGGAGGGATGTAAAATGTGTTTATTTAGCCGACAGTCAATGAAGAGGTTAAATGTCATTGAATGTTGATGAACTGAACCTGGTGCCAAAAAAGAAAAATAAGTGATTGAGCCGCTCATGAACAGATGAAGCTCTTGCATGAACACTAGGAATCACACATGAACTGTGCAGTTGCTGTTCTGTCTCTGTGAGCTCCACCGCACACGATAGCTTTATTGGTTTTGTTCTGCGCTCGTACACAGAGAGTGTGTCTGTTTCTTCCTGCCGCTGTCTGTTCCTGCAGTCCATGATTTGATCATTTCCATATCAAAACCTAAACCTTTAACTGTTATAGATTATTGTCATATATGTAGAAACATATAAGCGCAGTGAACGCAGTGAAGTATGATTTGATGATGATATTATTATATCCATTTAAAAGTGCATCTTAAGAGACTCGTGAAGGACACCAGCTGGACAGACACAGAATTACACCTAAACTTTACAGTTAGGATCCTTGATGTAGCTTGGCTGTAATGAAAGAATAGTTTTTTTATTTTAACAAATGATTTTTAATATATTATTTAATTAGTAATTAATATTACATAAAGCATATTTAAAAATAACAATAAATCATTTAAATAAATAAAACTACTCATATGTAGTTGGTACAGGCAAGGGTTAAAAAAGAAACAACCT
This sequence comes from Gobio occitaniae, assembly GCA_033150135.1. NCBI lineage: Eukaryota > Metazoa > Chordata > Actinopteri > Cypriniformes > Gobionidae > Gobio > Gobio occitaniae. The sequence goes on from JARQWZ010003715.1 coordinate 119,335, forward strand.
TTTATTCATCCGTAACAACTGTCTGAACCCCAGATGTATAAAATAGAATTTGATTTGATTTGATCTTACTGATAATTGGCAATCAAATTGATTTTAACAAACTTTTTTGATAACATTTTGATTATTTGATTATTTAGGGAAGAAGCATGAAGATCTGATGAGAAGACTTCAGCATTGGGGGATTTTTTCAGCACAAGCGAGGCATCAAGCAGCAAAGCTACATCCTCATCCTCCAGCAGCAGCGAGTGAGATTCAGAGCAGTGGATGCAGCCAGTGGAGGAGCCACAGGAATCACCCTCTACCATCCCCAGGTTTATCTCATCCACACCAGTCAACCAGCAACTCCATAGGCACCATAAAATCATTTGTTATCTCTTATCCAAATCTTAAAGCAGAAATATGCTGGACGACAAAAGCTGTAATCAGCCTCTATTCCTACAAATCATGTTGTCAGAGTCTGTGTCTGTTCATGTTTTGTATTGTTTGATTGAGCTTTCCTGTTGTGTTTTAGTTTTGCTGTTAGTTTATTGGTTCAGTTTTCCTCCTTTCCCTGCCTGTTTGTTTCTAATAGAGATGCACGATAATATCGGTACAACATCGGAATCAGCCGATAAACGCTAAAATATAAAAATCAGTGTTGTTCCTTATTTTTGTATATTCATTTTGTTGCTTGTTTAGTTCCGTCATGATATTGCAGATGTTTATATTTCATGTTATATCAAGTGTACAGTTACATTTTTTACATCTTGAAATAAATATCTCTATGTTCTGTATCATTCTGTGTTGTGTTTGTTTCCTTTCTCTTGAGAAGATAACTGAGCCTTTAAATCTCCTTTGTAAAGCTTTATGAGGCATAAATAGTCCTCACTTTAGATGAGCTCACAAAAATAGTTCACTGACAACTACTAAATGTTTCATAACTACCTGAATTAATCATGAATTACAGCAGGAATACATGATAATAAAGCATTTATTAACACACTGAGTAACTATTACTATATGTATAAATAATATGAATATTTAAATCGTTTATTAATCATTTACTCACACTTTCTAAATGATCTTATGAACAACTCACAACTCCTAAATAACTGGTTTGTAAATGTAATACTTTATTTAGAAATAATAAATTGCTAATTAATAAAGTTTGAAAATACAATTATTAAACACATTATAGATATGCTTATAAATCAAGAATAAAACATTTACAGCTATATTTATAAACGGCTTATGTCTATTAATGCTTTATAAATGATGAATTGATGATTTACTAATGCTTAACTAATGATTCATAGCGTGCAGTTATTATAAAGTGTTAGCAACAAATCCACTACAGACACAGAAAAGCACCGGTATATCCATATTGGTGTGTGTTAATGTCAAGCCCTGGAGCCGTCTGACGAAACACATGTGTTGAGTTTCTTTGACTGCAGATTGTCTGTACTGTAACTTACTTTCATAATTATTTATGTATGTATGACAGCATATTTCAGTCAGTATTATACTTTCACAGCATTACTGATGAATAAAATGTATTCGTCACTCTCACTCTTAAGGCCGTGACACATCAAGCTGACGTAAAAAAACTAGCGGTGACGAAAGATTACTGTGTCGTTTGCTAAACTGAACAGCCAATCAGATCCCCTTCGCAAATTCTTTGACATAAGTGTTGCAAAGATTGCGGTTTGTTGTTCTAAGAAATGCTCAAGCATTTCCACGGAACTGTTCCACCTAGTGCAAACGACCTGTTTAAGTTTGTGTAACGGCAAGCCGAGAATTTGCTGTTTTTCTTTTAAAGTGCATGTAGCAGTGTAACTTCGGTGGAAAAAGAGACAATACGTCTTACTTTGCCCAACAATTGCTCTGCACTGTTCACTTTCATGGCCTTCTGAGACACCAGGTTAAGAGTGTGTGCAAAGCAAGTGATGTGGGGGGTAAATCCAGCAGCTTTACCTGCAACAATCATATTGCGGGCGTTATCAGTAACAAGAGCAGGACTCTTGTCTGCAATTGTCCACTCGGAGCAGGCCTCGCGCAGCAAATCTTTGATGTTTTTGCCTGTGTGGGCTTCATTTAGAATCCTTGTTTGAAGAACGAAGCTCTGCATTTGCCAGTTCATGGAAATTAGATGTGTGGTGATTGTCACGTATGAATCCAAGAATCAGTGATGAGGGCAACACGGGGCGACAAAGAAAGCTCGAGCTGCAGCTCCTCTTTCGTAGACCGATACAATTCCGGGATACACTTTTCCCTGAAAAACTGACGGCTGGGTATTTTGTATCTTGGTTCTAAAGTGTTTATCATTTCTCTGAAACCAGTGTTTTCCACCACACAAAAGGGGCGCATATCTTTGCAAATAAATCTTGCAATAGATGCAGTTATTGTTTTTGCACGATGGGAGTTTTCAGGAAGATTCGCTTGACCAAATAAGTTAGGACTTCTCAAGTCTGACCCTGCCATAGTTGCAGCTGCTGCAAGTGTTTCTACATTAATGGCATGGCGTCTGCGGAGATGGTTGCTGAGGTTTGCTGTATTTACAAAATACTTTAAATCGTATTTACAATGTCTGCAAACTGCAACAGACTTGTCAATCATGAAAACCGAAGTATTCCCAAACATTTGATCTCATGTTGGCTGGTGGCCTCCATAGTTCTGCATTTATGTGAATGACAGCAAACAGGCGCGAATTGGAGAGTGTGACGTAATCCTCTGCGCCACTGTAGTTTGGGCGCACTTGACTATGCAGACGCAACTATTTTAAGGTTTATATATATATATTTTTTAACATTTTGAATTGTTATAAAATCTCGATTCGTTCGATTTATTTTCATTTATAATTGAAAATTGACAGAAACAAACGATTCACGATTCAAAATTCATGTTTCAAGATCGATGCATATGCATCGGCAGGATTTGTAATAGATGCATCGAGAAAATGAAAGAATCACTACAGCCCTAGATTTAGGACATGTGCTTAAGATTTTAAAGGGCAAGTAGCTCCAATGTAACGGTGGACTGGAGTTTGAGACATAAACTAATTTCATGGTTTTACACAGTAGCGTACCGTGGGGTTTCAGTCAGGGCCTTCACTAACGATCAACACACCCTAGGCCGCTGCCATAACAACACCACACACACACACACCGATACAAACAAAATACAATCATGCACTGTATGCACTACTGTTACGAACCCCTCTTTCAAAGTGCTTTCAAGTGGGAAGGGGGCAAGCAACATAAAAGCACTCACATGTCACCATTCAGGCAACTGGTGAAATTAATCAAAATCAACAGACACAAATACTCTTAAACAAACAAACAAAAACACAGACCAAAAAGAACATCAAAAGAAACACAGAAAAACACTTGTCAGCTAACGTTACCGGCTTGACATCAGGATGCACACGAAGCTCGCACAGCCCGTCGTCCGCAGCGGCCATAGCTTGTTTCACATAGATCTCTCACAATCCGCGAAAAGTAAAAACGGCTGATGACATCAGCATCTGATTGGCTGATGACCCACGTCAGTCAAAGTTATGATCCAATGGAAAATGGCAGCTTCAGCAGAAGGCTAGCTATTCTACCAGTGCTGGTCCACGGAGCTGTGATGCGTTTAGATGATGAAAATACAGCTCAGCCTTACAAAAAATAACCACGTTCTTTCTGGATATATAATTGTAATGTACTGAAATAGACAGTAAATGAATTTAAACATGTTCAGACAAAAAATATATGAAAAATATATTTTTGATTTTGACAGGGCCAGCAGAGAAGACCCTGATGGCCTTGACAGCCCACCACTGGTTTTACACATTACAAAATATTCATCACAACAAATTGTGTTTTATGTCGAAGATAGCTTGAACTGAGAACAAGAGACTGAAGGTTGAAACTCAAACTAAAACCATATAAAACATTTTTCAAGGAAACATTTATCTTCTGTGTAGTTTAACTTGATGTACTAAAATAACTAAAGCTGAAATAAAATGAATAAAAACTACACAGGGCCTATAAAAAACCCAAAACTACTAACAATCACAAAAACACGCAACAGAATTACTAAAACATCAACTACAGGGAAAAAGAAAGTATAAAAATAAAAACAGGTTCAAAACATTGATACAATATAATAGTATCTCAATGATATGATACACTGGTTTGAGTCTCACAGGATCTCAAGATTTAAATGTTAGTTTAAGACTCACTAAAGTAACATTTTTAACTTCTCAACTTCACGGACCTTTTTGAGAAGAACACCATCGAACAGGAAGTTGAGCTGGAGCTTAAAGTGACACTTCAGAGTGTGAAATAATCAGCAGAAACAAACAAACAGTCAAACAAACAGACAGACAAAACAAACAGTCAAACAAACAGACAGAAAAAACAAACAGACAAACAAACAAACAAACAGTCAAACAGACAAACAAACAGACAACCAAACAGTCAAACAGACAAATAAACAGACAAACAAACAGACAAACAAACAGTCAAACAAACAGACAAACAAACAAACAGTCAAACAGACAAACAGACAAACAGACAAACAAACAAACAGTCAAACAAACAGACAAACAAACAAAGAAACAAAGAAACAAACAAACAGTCAAACAAACAGTCAAACAGACAAACAAACAGACAAACAAACAGACAAACAAACAGTCAAACAAACAGACAAACAAACACACAGACAAACAAACAAACAAACAGAGAAACAAACAGTCAAACAAACAAACTAACAGTCAAACAAACAGACAAACAAACAGACAAACGGTGATGTCACACACATCAGCACTGTTATTGTAGCTGACGCTAGTTTCACTTCACTTCAGCGCGTCTGTATTTTATTACTGAACCAGTTTTGAGTTTGTCTTTTCATATTAATAATAACAATAAATGTGTTTCTATGGCTTCAGTCGCTTCTGTTCTGGTATCATGAAATAAATGACTGGTTAAAATTATTCACAGAGATTTAATGTGGCGAGGTGGGCGAGCGATACACGTGGGATGAGCGAGCGAGACCGGTGCGTGATTGAGAATGAGCGTCACCTGCGAGGCACACCTCGAGTCCTCTCATGAGGGAGCCCAAAGGCATATAAGGAGGAGAGAGGACCAGGCCTGGACATTTACGTTGTGTTTTGTTTATGTTTTATTATGTGTGTGCGTGGCAGTCGTCCGTGAGGGGCTGCCTGTGTTACTTTCGTTTTGTTTATTTATTTATTAAAGTCTTTTAAATGTTAGCCGGTTCCGGCCTCCTTCTTCTACGAACTTCATTACATTGGTGCCGAAAACCCAGGAGGAAGGAGAGACATGCTGGCGGAGAGCCCTTGCAGCTGAGGGGGATCGCGGTGCTGAGGAGGTCAGGCAGCGCAGATGAAAGAAGACCGCGAGTGGCTGCAGGCAATGGTGCTGGAGTGAGTGAAGGCCGGTGGGGCGGAGAGCTTGCTGCCGTGCCCCTGGGTCGACGTGGGGTGGCTGCCGTCTTAGAGGGAGTGGAGGAGTTGGGCCGGAGCCTGCTACCATCCGCCGTGATGGGGAGGAGCAGGGAGCGCGGCACTCGCTGCCAGTTTCCCTCAACAGGAGGAGCCACCAGGGGGCGGAGGAGGAGGATTGAGCCGTCCATCAAGCGTCCAGTACCATCGCATGGCACCGCGAGGAAGAGCCTCTCAGCTGGCTGAGGACCGTGGGAACGGGGCGAGGCCGGTGGTGAGGAATAATAAGCGCCACCTATGCGCCGCACCAAAAGGAGAAGCGACGACAGTGAAGGACGAGAGAGGACCAGGCCTGGACTTTTACATTGTGTTTTGTTATGTTGTGTGTGCGTGGCAGCCGTCCATGAGGGGCTGCCCGCGTTACTTTCGTTTTGTTGATTTATTTATTAAAGTCTTTTAAATCTTTGCCGGTTCCCGCCTCCTTCCTCCTTATTCTATGAACTTCATTACATTTAACATTCACAGTTATTCTCATATAGAAATAATTCATCTGTGATTTTTCTGTCAGATCAAGTCTGAATTCAGGTCTATATTCAGTTATTATGGATAGATTCAATAAAATATGAAGCTCAAATACTCAACAGCATTAGTTTTAGTGTGACATTAAACATTAAAGCGTCTTTTTATTTAGTTATTGTATATATAAATCTATTTCTCTTTTCATTCATCATCTTTTGTCTTTGAACTGCAGAATATTATTCACTTCACATTTAAATGAATAAAAGTATTTTAGTGATGCTTCATCAAACTAATATCAAGAGATTTTAAAGCTTTAATCTGTGAAAAACTCTTCAGGTTCTGCAGGAGGGATTGATGTTGAAGTGAATGAGGGAGATTCAGCCACTCTAGAGTCTCGTCTCACTGGAGTGAAGGATGATTATCGGATTCAGTGGTGGTTTAGAAATGCTTTAATCGCTGAAATCAATGTAACGGCCGACAGCTTCACTGTATATGATGATGTTCCTGATGGGAGATTCAGAGACAGACTGAAGCTGGACAATCAAACTGGATCTCTGACCATCACAAACATCACAATCAAACATTCTGGAGGTTATCAACTACTGAGCAACAACTATGAGATGGTTTCTTTCTTTCTCACTCTCATTGGTGAGTCAAAGAACATTTACACCTGTTTTTTAATGACAAAATTGAAATGAATTCACACACCATTTTGTTTCTTTTTGTTGTTTTATGATATTGTTTATTTAAATTTTTTTAACTATTTAATTTAATAAACCATTTTAATCTGTTGATCTGTGACAAACCCTGTTTCTGTGTGTTCTGTGTGTTTGATGATTCAGTGTCAGTGACGGAGGGAGATTCAGTCGCTCTAGAGTCTCCTCTTACTGGAGTGAAGGATGATGATGAGATTGAGTGGTGGTTTGGAAACACTGTAATCGCTGAAATCAATGTAACGGCCGACAGCTTCACTGTATATGATGATGTTCTTGATGGGAGATTCAGAGACAAACTGAAGCTGGACAATAAAACTGGATCTCTGACCATCACAAACATCACAACTGAACATGCTGGAGAATATAGATTATGGATCGACAGTTACTGGTCTTCTTTTATCCGTCTCTCTGTCTACGGTGAGTTAAATATCAGTCTCACATGTTTTATTTATTACAGCAAGATCTAAAGAAGTATCTTATCATGAACAATGAGTTAAAATGACTAATGCTCTTAGTCTTTTACATTAACAGCAGGTTTATATTGAACTTTCTATCAAATTGTTTTTAATGTTCTACTTTTGATCATCTTGGTTCCTCTCGATGTTTCTTCCTCGTCTGCTTGAATATCTTCATTCATCCTCATTTCTCTTTATTCTCTGATGTTTTCCAGCTCGTCTGCCTGTTCCTGTCATCAGCAGTAACTCTTCACAATGTTCATCATCATCATCATCATCTTGTTCATTGGTGTGTTCAGTGGTGAATGTGAGTCATGTGACTCTCTCCTGGTACAAAGGAAACAGTTTATTGTCCAGCATCAGTGTGTCTGATCTCAGCATCAGTCTCTCTCTACCTCTGGAGGTGGAATATCAGGATAAAAACACCTACAGCTGTGTGCTGAACAATCCCATCAGCCACCAGACTCAACATCTGGACATCACTCAACTCTGTCCCACATGTGCAGGTACGGCAGCACGGCTGATATTAGTTGATGTCAGCGCTGATATTAGCGTTTATTGACTGAGCTGATCTCAGTTTGATGTTTTTATTCCTCAGTCCACTGTTGTGGTCCCACTGAAGCTCTGATCCGATTGGTCCTCTCTGCTCTGGTGGGCGTGGCTACTGTCCTTCTTGTGGTTTATGACATCAGATCCAGAAGAGCTGAACGAGATCAAGCTCATATTCACACATCAGGTACATGATTGATGATGTCATTTCTCACAGACTGATTTGCATATATTAATATCTGTGAGATTTATTAATTTATGGCTTCATATGTTCATCTTTTTCAGGAAGTGATTGAATCTAAAGCAGAACCCTGAACTTTAAAGATTCTTCAAGTCTGTTTTTGTCATAATAAATACTGATGATTATTTGAGCTTCTGCTCTCTTGTCAGATTTTTTAAATCTTATTTGTAAGTTTATATTTCTCTCTTATACAACAATGATATAAAATAATGAAGAGTCACACAGATCTCACTTTAATACTGCTGATGAATCTAAAGGTTTTCAACAACAACCTGTGTTTTATTTGAAATAAGCAACCATACATTGGTGTTGTTTTATTTTCTGTGTTTTATATTCATTTCATTAGTCATTCATGTATACAAATGATTATGATTTGATTTCCTTCACTTATCATTTAATAATGTTATTGTTGATTTTTGTCATTTGATGTGTTATATGACTTATTTCCCTCATTTGCTCTTGTTGTTGAATCTTATGATTGTGTGTTTGAAGGGATGTTTGTCTTCACGAGTAGGAGATCACAGAATGTCTCAAGGTTTTTATCGTCACAGGACGATGTTGTGAAGCAGTAATTCTCCATTGTTTTTCTCTTGGTATAATAACACTTGTTGGAAATGTACTGGTCAGATGAAGCCAGAGCATTGAGTGGTGTAACATCTGGACGGACTCTGAGCATTGAAACATATGCAACTAAGATTATTCAACAAACTCTGCTCTTTTATGATCATCACTTCGTCTCCTGCTTTCTCAGTCCAACTCTCCGGCTGATAGACTTATATCTTCTGGCAAGGATATTTGATATTTCTGATATTTCTGACGTGGAGATCCATCAGAACTAACATTTTGGCTCGATCTAACATGCTGTCCATTTGCCAAATGTATTTTCTTGCCTTTATCAATAAAGTTTTCTCGCTCTGAGGTTCAAGAGTCTCTCCATGTTTTATTATTTATGATGAGCGCCTCCTGGAGGAATAATTCATATATATTTAAACAATTTCAGCAGTGGCCACATATAAAGCTTTACAATATTTAAATATATTATTTAAAACATTATTTGTACATTTTTACATTATTATTAGCTCATTAATTTTCTTGTTGTTTTTCTGTCCACAATAATAAACAAGCAACATCTTTAACCTGAGAAAATACTGATTTGGGACTCATTATAATATACTTTGAGATCACAGTGAAATACATAAACACAACATATCGCTGCTCCATTTCCTCCATCAGGCGATGATAAAGTCTTTAAGGCCTCGTCCACACCGAAACGCGTTTCGCTGTATACGTAAAAATTTTGTACCGTATCAGCGTTTCGTTCACACGGATCCGACTTTTTGGGAGCATGAAACCGATATTTTTTGAAACCGGCCCAGAGTGGATAAATCTGAAAACAACATTTGGATAGATGTACAGGATGGATGGATGATAGGTAGTCAGATGGATGGATGGATATATGTACGGACATGGATGATGGATGGATAGATGTTCAGGATGGATGGATGATAGGTAGTCAGATGGATGGATGGATAGATGTACGGACATGGATGATGGATGGATAGATGTACAGACATGGATGATGGATGGATAGATGTACAGGATGGATGGATGATAGGTAGTCAGATGGATGGATGGATATATGTACGGACATGGATGATGGATGGATAGATGTACAGGATGGATGGATGATAGGTAGTCAGATGGATGGATGGATATATGTACGGACATGGATGATGGATGGATAGATGTACAGGATGGATGGATGATAGGTAGTCAGATGGATGGATGGATGGATAGATGTACGGACATGGATGATGGATGGATAGATGTACAGGATGGATGGATGATAGGTAGTCAGATGGATGGATGGATATATGTACGGACATGGATGATGGATGGATAGATGTACAGGATGGATGGATGATAGGTAGTCAGATGGATGGATGGATGGATAGATGTACGGACATGGATGATGGATGGATAGATGTACGGACATGGATGATGGATGGATAGATGTACAGACATGGATGGATGGATGGGTGGAGGGATGATAGGTAGTTGGATGGATGGATGGATAAATGGATGGATAGATGTATGGTGGTCCAGTGGGTTAAACCAAGGAACTGATACACAGAAGATTGCTGGTTCGATCCCAGTGGTCACCACCAGTGTGTCCTTGAGCAAGGCACTTTACTTCATGTTGCTTCAGTGGGATTGTCCCTGTAATTCGGGCACTGTAAAAAAACAAAAAAAACAAAATAACAATAAAATGTACGGGATGGATGGATGATAGGTAGTTGGATAGATAGATGTATGGGATGGATGGATGGATGGATGAATGGATGAATAGATGTACTGACATGGATGGATGGATGAATAGATGTACAGACATGGATGGATGGATGATAGGTAGTTGGAAGGATGAATGGATGTACTGACATGGATAGATGGATGGATGGATGGATGAATGGATGAATAGATGTACTGACATGGATGGATGGATGAATAGATGTACTGACATGGATGGATGGATGATAGGTAGTTGGAAGGATGAATGGATGTACTGACATGGATAGATGGATGGATGGATTAATGGATGAATAGAAGTACTGACATGGATGGATGGATGAATAGATGTACTGACATGGATGGATGGATGAATAGATGTACTGACATGGATGGATGGATGGATGGATGGATGGATGGATGGATGAATAGATGTACTGACATGGATGGATGGATGGATGGATGGATGGATGAATGGATGAATGGATGAATAGATGTACTGACATGGATGGATGGATGAATAGATGTACTGACATGGATGGATGGATGATAGGTAGTTGGAAGGATGAATGGATGTACTGACATGGATAGATGGATGGATGGATTAATGGATGAATAGAAGTACTGACATGGATGGATGGATGAATAGATGTACTGACATGGATGGATGGATGGATGGATGGATGGATGGATGAATAGATGTACTGACATGGATGGATGGATGGATGGATGGATGGATGAATGGATGAATAGATGTACTGACATGGATGGATGGATGAATAGATGTACTGACATGGATGGATGGATGATAGGTAGTTGGAAGGATGAATGGATGTACTGACATGGATAGATGGATGGATGGATGAATGGATGAATAGATGTACTGACATGGATGGATGGATGAATAGATGTACTGACATGGATGGATGGATGATAGGTAGTTGGAAGGATGAATGGATGTACTGACATGGATAGATGGATGGATGGATTAATGGATGAATAGATGTACTGACATGGATGGATGGATGAATAGATGTACTGACATGGATGGATGGATGGATGGATGGATGAATAGATGTACTGACATGGATGGATGGATGGATGGATGGATGAATAGATGTATGGACATAGATGGATGGATGATGGACGGATGGATAGATAGATAAAATAGACAGACGGCTGAGTCTCCTCTTCTCTTCTCAGGCGGTTTATTCTCTAAAACGGAGATGTCTGAGGTTCTGACTGAGATCCTGAAGGTGGACCCGAGTTTTGACAAGGACTCGTTCCTCAAGCAGTGCGAGAGAGACATCATCCCCAACATCCTCGAGGTGAGGCACACACATCCCAGCATGCATCGCTCCCAGACACAGACATCCCAGCATGCATCACTCCCAGACACAGACATCCCAGCATGCATCGCTCCCAGACATAGACATCCCAGCATGCATCGCTCCCAGACACAGACATCCCAGCATGCATCACTCCCAGACACAGACATCCCAGCATGCATCACTCCCAGACACAGACATCCCAGCATGCATCACTCCCAGACACAGACATCCCAGCATGCATCGCTCCCAGACACAGACATCCCAGCATGCATCACTCCCAGACACAGACATCCCAGCATGCATCACTCCCAGACACAGACATCCCAGCATGCATCACTCCCAGACACACACATCCCAGCATGCATCGCTCCCAGACACAGACATCCCAGCATGCATCACTCCCAGACACAGACATCCCAGCATGCATCACTCCCAGACACAGACATCCCAGCATGCATCCCTCCCAGACACAGACATCCCAGCATGCATCACTCCCAGACACACACATCCCAGCATGCATCACTCCCAGACACAGACATCCCAGCATGCATCACTCCCAGACACAGACATCCCAGCATGCATCACTCCCAGACACAGACATCCAAGCATGCATCACTCCCAGACACAGACATCCCAGCATGCATCGCTCCCAGACACAGACATCCCAGCATGCATCGCTCCCAGACACACACATCCCAGCATGCATCACTCCCAGACACAGACATCCCAGCATGCATCACTCCAAGACACAGACATCCCAGCATGCATCGCTCCCAGACACAGACATCCCAGCATGCATCGCTCCCAGACACACACATCCCAGCATGCATCACTCCCAGACACAGACATCCCAGCATGCATCGCTCCCAGACACAGACATCCCAGCATGCATCGCTCCCAGACACAGACATCCCAGCATGCATCGCTCCCAGACACAGACATCCCAGCATGCATCACTCCCAGACACAGACATCCCAGCATGCATCACTCCCAGACACAGACATCCCAGCATGCATCACTCCCAGACACAGACATCCCAGCATGCATCACTCCCAGACACACACATCCCAGCATGCATCGCTCCCAGACACAGACATCCCAGCATGCATCGCTCCCAGACACAGAGAGCACACTGACCCTGACGCTCTGTTTGCAGGCCATGATCCAGGGTGAGCTGGAGGTGCTGAAGGACTGGTGCTATGAGGCTGTGAGTGTGTGTGTGTGTGTGTGTGTGTGTGTGAGAGTGTGTGAGTGTGTGTGTGTGTGTGTGTGTGTGTGTGTGTGTGTGTGTGTGTGTGTGTGTGTGTGAGTGTGTGTGTGTGTGTGTGTGAGAGAGAGTGTTCTCTGCATGCATCGGTCCCAGACACAGAGAGCACACTGACCCCGACCCTCTGTTTGCAGGCCATGATCCAGGGTGAGCTGGAGGTGCTGAAGGACTGGTGCTATGAGGCTGTGAGTGTGTGTGAGTGTGTGTGTGTGTGTGTGTGTGTGTGTGTGAGAGAGAGTGTTCTCTGCATGCATCGGTCCCAGACACAGAGAGCACACTGACCCTGACCCTCTGTTTGCAGGCCATGATCCAGGGCGAGCTGGAGGTGCTGAAGGACTGGTGCTATGAGGCTGTGAGTGTGTGTGAGTGTGTGTGTGTGTGTGTGAGAGAGTGTGAGAGTGTGTGAGTGTGAGTGTGTGTTCTCTGCTGAGCTCTCAGCGCTTCTGCTCTGCTTCTGCTTCTGCTTTCAGACCTACAGTCAGCTGGCCCACCCCATCCAGCAGGCCAAGGCCATGGGCCTCCAGTTCCACTCACAGATCCTGGACATCGATAACATTGATGTAAGTACAGAAGGGAAGAGGCCCAATAATAGATGGATGGATGGATGGATGGATGGATAGACAGATACCTCAGGTAAAGGCAAGGTAATCACTCACTGCTTTCCTGGTGCTCGTGTTCTCAATGTCGCTGCGCAGGTTCCCGAGATCCTGAACGGTGACGAGCGCATCGGAGCTGTCGTGCTGCCCGCGGGAACGAACGACACCAGGCTGCGGCACACGGAGGTTCTGAAGAAGGACTACAGGAGTCTGGTCGAGACGGTGCGCAGAACATCGCCTGAAGCAACGATCATCGTGTCTGGACCGCTTCCCACGTACCAACTAGGACATGAAAAGTTCAGTAGATTATTTGCTCTAAATGAATGGTTAATGTCATGGTGTAATGAACAGAAGCTGCTCTTTGTAAATAATTGGAATCTGTTCTGGGAGCGACCTAGGCTCTTCAGTCCTGATGGCCTTCACCCCAGCAGAATAGGAGCAGCTCTTCTGTCGGACAACATCTCCAGGGCGTTGAACACCACCATATGACTAGTAAGTCATAGTCCAAATCACAGTCTTTGCTGTCCTAACTTAACTGACATAAGTACCAATGTAGAACATTATATAGAAACTGTGTCTATTCCTCGTTTTGTGAGGTCAAGCATTAAATCTACTGTAGGATCTAGGAAAAATCTAATTGTGATTAAACCAGAAAATCTCAATATTAGTGAACAAAAACAATTTCTAAAACTAGGTCTTCTAAACATTAGATCGCTCACACCTAAGGCGGTTATTGTAAATGAAATGGTCACAGATAATAGTTTCGATGTACTTTGCCTTACTGAAACCTGGCTTAAGCCAAATGATTATTTCGGTCTTAATGAGTCTACTCCGCCAGGATACTGTTATAAGCATGAGCCCCGTCTGATTGGTCGTGGCGGAGGTGTTGCAACAATCTATAGAGATATTCTTAATGTTACTCAGAAAACAGGTCACAGGGTTAATTCATTTGAAGTACTAGTGCTAAATGTTACGCTCTTAGATGTAAGAAACAAATCCGTATTATCTCTAGCCTTGGCTATTGTATATAGACCTCCAGGGCCCTATGCTGATTTCCTAAAAGAGTTTGCAGACTTTCTCTCAGATCTATTGGTCAACGTCGATAAAGCATTAATTGTTGGAGATTTTAACATACACGTAGATAACACAAATGATGCGTTAGGGGCTGCGTTTACAGATCTATTAATCTCCTTTGGGGTCAAGCAAAACGTCACTGGTCCCACTCATCGTCTTAATCACACACTAGATTTAATTATATCACATGGAATCAACCCAACCGATATAGATATTATACCGCAAAGTGATGATGTCACTGACCATTACATGGTAACTTGCATACTGCTGAAATCTGTCATGTTGCGCCACGTTATCGACCAGACAGAACAATCCTTCCAACCACTATAGATAGATTCTCAAATAGCTTACCTGATCTGTCTCAGTTGCTCAGTGAACCCAAACAAACAGATGAACTAGAGGAAATGACTAGCAGTATGAGCACCATTTTCTCTAGTACATTAGAAATTGTTGCACCAATTAGATTAAAAAAGGTTAGAGAGAAAACTAAAGCACCATGGTACAACAGTGCTACACATGTTATCAAGAGAGAAACTCGTAACCTAGAGCGTAAATGGAAACAAACTAATTTAGAGGCCTTTAGAATCGCGTGGAAAGATAGTATGTCACGTTATAAAAAGGCCCTAAAAGCAGCCAGGGCTGAGCATCTCCGCAAACTAATAGAAAATAACCAAAATAATCCAAGGTTTTTATTTTACACCGTGGCTAGACTAACAAATAAACAAGCATCGCCTGAGCAAAATATTCCCGTTACAGTTTAGTAGTAATGATTTTATGAATTTCTTCACTGAGAAAATAGAAAGCATCAGAAACAAAATTGTAAATGTACAATCTTTAATGATGTCTTATGATTCAACCTCAATTATCGCCCCTCAAGAACTACTACACCGCTTTACAACTATAGGACAGGAAGAGCTAAATAAACTTATCATTGCATCTAAACCAACAACATGTTTATTAGATCCAATACCCACTAAACTAATGAAAGAGTTGTTACCTGTAGTGGAAGAGCCTCTTCTCAATATTATTAACTCGTCTTTATCTTTAGGTCATGTTCCAAGAATATTCAAGTTGGCAGTCATAAAACCTCTCATTAAGAAGCCACAATTAGATCATAATAACCTAGAAAATTACAGACCCATTTCAAATCTTCCATTTATGTCTAAAATACTAGAACAAGTTGTGTCCGCTCAGTTGTGCTCTTTCTTGCAAGAAAATGATATCTATGAAACATTTCAATCAGGATTCAGGCCGCATCATAGCACAGAAACTGCGCTCGTTAAAATCACAAATTATTTACTTCTAGCTTCTGACCAAGGCTGTATCTCAATACTAGTTCTACTCGATCTTGGTGCTGCGTTCGATACTATAGATCATAAAATACTCTTAGATCGACTTCAAAATTACACTGGTGTTCAGGGACAGGCAGGACCGCTACCATTTTGTCTGTCTAAATGGGGAAAAATCAAAGATAATGTCAGTAGACTATGAGGTGCCGCAAGGATCTGTGTTAGGCCCTCTGCTATTCTCTCAGTGTCTCTCAGACGTCCATCCTCTTTTACATCATGAAAATCAATTTTCAAACTCAATACCAGGACCAGTCAAAAATCCAGGCGATCAGCAAACAGGTTTCAGAAGCAAAACACACACACACAGTGAACAAAGTTAAAGTCAAAACCAGTGTAAATCAAGCAGAAATAAACAGGCTTGATTAATGTGTCTCGGTCCTCCCTAGTGTTTTCAAGTGTTTTCCACAAGTCTGAAAATGCTTAAATAACCTTGTGTACATGTAAAATGTAAATAAAAAAGCTCACTGAGACTATGTGGTAACCAGGTCACACTCCATCATTCCATGTATGGTCCAAACAGCGGTTCTTCAGAGGTGCTATATAGCACTAAAAAAGGTTCCCCTATGATTACGAGCCAAGAACCATTTTTGGTGCCATATAGAACCTTTTTTTTTAGAGTGTAGGACTTATTTACTGACACCGCTCCTTTTGGTGGTTTCTGCAAGCTACTGGTGCTGGTTTCTTTCTCATTTGCTCCTCTAGTTCAACTGGCTTTAGTCTTTTTTGCTTCTTTTTTTTTTCTTATTCAACATGCATATATATTTACTTTAATGTAACATCATCTATCAGTGTAAATTGAATTTTATGTATAAAATTGCTACTGTGTTGTAAATAATTTAATTTTATGCAAAGCATAAAGGGACACAACCTAAAGAAGCATTTAGTCATTTTGCATGATGGAAAAACCTGATGCCTTGCATAAAATAAAATAAAAAATTCTGAAAATGACTAAATCTAAATACTTTGGATGAAATATGTCCTCAGAGCTGTCCACTGTTTGTTTATGGGCAGGTTATGGAGTCAGTCACAGCATCTTTAGGCTATGAGTGAAATGCATGATGGCAATCTGAAGTTAGCAGTTCTCCCGCTTAACACAATTTCAGTTTCGGCACAAGAACCAGCAGAGTTAAAGGGTTAGTTCACCCAAAAATGAAAATTCTGTCATTAATTACTTACCCGCATGTCGTTCGACGTCCGTAAGACCTCCGTTGATCTTCGGAACACAAATGAAGTTATTTTAGTTGAAATCTGATGGCTCTGAAAGGCCTCCATTGGCACAATGCACGGTTCACTCTCAAGACCCTTAAAAGGTACTAAAGACGTCGTTACAAAGTCCATCTCACTACAGTGGTTCTATAATAACTTTATGAATCGTCGAGAATAGTTTTTGTGCGCAAAAAACCCTAAATAACGACTTATATAGTGATGACGATTTCAAAACACGGCATCATCAAGCTTCGAAGCGTTATGAATCAGTGAGTCGAATCAGCAGTTTGGAATCAGCATCCGAATCATAATTCGACTCACTGATTCATAACGCTTCGAAGCTTGATGATCCTCAGAGGGATCTGCCACGGAGGGCCGTCTAGCAGAGCTACGATGTCCGAGAACCATACTCGAGTGGGCCACCGGGGTGCTACTAAGAGAAGGCTGATGCCCTCCCGGCGGACCCGCTCCAGAACTCCCGGGAGCAGAGCGATCGGGGGAAATGCGTACAAACGCAGCCTCGGCCACGTCTGCATCATGGCGTCCAGCCCTAACGGAGCTGGATGCCTGAGAGAAAACCACAGCGGACAGTGGGACGTCTCTCGAGACGCGAATAGGTCCACTTCCACTGGGCCGAATCTCTTGCACATGGCCTCCACCACCTCTGGGTGGAGTCGCCACTCCCCGGGCCTCAGCCCCTGCCTCGACAGGACGTCTGCTCCCTGGTTTTGGTCCCCGGGGACGTACATCGTTCTGAGAGACGACAGTTTCCCCTGGGACCACAGGAGGATCTGATGCGCCAGTCTGCAAAGAGGGCGCGACCTCAGACCCCCCCGATGATTGAGATACGCGACAACTGAGGTGTTGTCTGAGCGTATCAGGACATGGTGGCCGCTGAAGTCCGGGAAAAAGCTCCTCAGAGCTTTGTAGACCGCCAGCATTTCCAGGCAGTTGATGTGCCAGGAAGAATGCCGGGTCTCCCACAGACCTCTCGCAAAGCGGCCGTTCATGACCGCGCCCCAGCCAGTGAGGGAGGCATCTGTTGAAACGGCTTTCCGGCAACATGCTGCTCCCAGCACTGGTCCTTAGGACAGGAACCAAGGTTTCCACCATATGACGATGGAACGAAGGCATTTGCGCGTCACCCTGATCATATGGAACGGATTCCCCCTCGGGGAAAACCCCTTGGCTCTCAGCCACCACTGTAGGGGTCTCATGTGCAGCAGGCCAAAAGGTATAACGTTGGACGCTGCTGCCATGAGCCCCTGCAGTCTCTGAAACTGCTTCACAGTGTGGCTGCGGCCTAGGTTCACTCTGGAGACCATCGCCAGTATGGACTCCATGCACGCGGGAGACATCTGTGCCCGCATCGTCGTGGAGTCCCATACAACTCCCAGGAACGTAGTCCGCTGGGAGGGCATCAACACGCTCTTCTTCATGTTGAGTATCAGCCCCAAGCACCTTATGTGGGCCAGAACGACATCTCGATGCCGAACCGCCATCTCGCACAATTGGCCAGAATGAGACAGTCGTCGATGTAATTGAGTATACGGATGCCCTGGAGTCTCAGCAGAGCCAGTGCTGCATCCATATACTTGGTGAAGGTGTGAGGGGAGAGTGCCAGGCCGAAGGGAAGAACCCGATATTGGTACGCTTCGCCCCCGAAAGCGAACCTCAGGATCTTCCTGTGACATGGAAGGATGGAAATATGGAAGTATGCGTCCTTTAGATCTATCGTGACGAACCAGTCCTCGAACTGGATCTGACTCACGATGGCAGGAATTGTGAGCATCTTGAACCTGAATCTCCTCAGAGAACGATTCAAGAGCCTGAGATCTATTATCAGACGCAACCCACCATCCTTCTTGGGAACTATGAAGTACCGGCTGTAGAACCCGGACTCCCTGTTTGCCAGAGGGACCCGTTCTATGGCCTCCTTGGCTAACAGGGCTTGTACTTCCTGTTCCATAACCCGAACCTGCTCTGGGCCGACCACAGTCCGGACCACCCCGTTGAACTTCGGGGGAGGAGAGCCGAACGGAAGTCTGTAACTCAGCTCTACAGTCTGCAGGACCCATGTAGAAACACTCGGACTTTAATTCAGCGCCAGCACATCAAAAAATAGACTCTGTGCGGAAACGATCGCAGCAGCTGTATGGCTACGCGCTCCTGGAACGCACTGGCGGACCGAAGCCGCGTGCAGTGAAAACTGTATCCGTTAACAAGGGTACGGAAAAAATACACACCGCATACGCACTGCAAACGGAGTGTGAAACGGGCATCAGCAGGTGCCATGCTCGATGTATGCGCCACTTTCATACGGCTCTCTCGTGCCACAGTGCCAACATAATGTTACAGTTTTGTACACCACCCTTCTTCCGTCATTATATTTTACGGGGGAAGCCAAAATGCTCCATACACGCGATTTGAATGATGCGGGAGGCTTTTCAAGTTCTTCTACTTCTCCGCTAGCCACTGTTGACTGATGCCCCATGGTCACGTGAACACATGTGTTTCTCTGAAAAAAAAAAAGCAATTTCGGCAGAAAAACTGTCTTTTAGTCTGCGATCGGTAAACAATTCAGATTAATCCACAAGTAAAAAAAAAAAAGCACAATAAATCCGCGGGTCACGTGCGTGCCGAACCGTGGGTCGTGATCCGTACGGATCACGGATCAACTGCGATCCGTTACACCCTACTCCCCACCACCACCACCAGGATGGTCCCTACCTATACCTCCTGGAGGGTCGGCAGCGCCCCTGCCTTCGTCTCCAGGCAGGAAATGCAGAATCCGTTACCCCCAAGTCGGGAGGACGGGGACTACGCCAAAGAAACTCTAAATACAATACTTGCTGGTCTGTTAATAAATGTTTTACTTCCTTGTACTTCATCTGGCCTCCTGAGTCTTTCTGGTAGAACTGCGATAACCCCCCTTAGGGTAAACAGAACAGAACAAAGTATGCAATATGTTTAATTTTCTTCATGACAATAATTACAACATAATTGAAGAAATGAGTCTGATTCAAGTGGAATATCAGAAAGCCCAGTCATGACAGGACGAGAGGAGGAGCTGGGGATGGAGGAGGGTAATTAGCTCCTGAGCAACACAATAAGCTGATGATAATACTGAATGAACCATATATATGGAAATGGGGAGATGTGGATCAGCTGTCATCTGATGAGAGCTTGACTAACGTGACTTGCCACAACAGACGCTAATGCAGAGTTCACACTGCCCAATTTTAGGCCCGATTTTGACTCGCTGACAGGTTTTGCGGAATCGCAGACAAATGCCCTAAATCATAGGCAATTCGGTGCTTGTGAACATGAGTGACAATCACGCAGTGTGAATTATCAAAGTCGCCGACACCTGTGAGATATTTAGCATGTGTGAAATGTGTTTTGGACTGAAAAAAAAACATTGCAGATGACCTACAGCCAATGAGAGAGCGAGATACAGGGCAGTGGGAGGTTCAGGGAGGAGTTACAGACTAGAATATCAGTATTTTAATAGATATATTTACAATTCTATCAAACAGAAACAAAGCTCAAACATTCCTTGACCAGCCGCAACAGCAGCACATTGCTAAATTATTTATTTACCTCAAACTCTCTTTGCAGAACACAATCCTTGCTCCCTGTGTCTCCCCACCATTTCCTCCTCCATAATCTTTTTTCTTTTTCTCCTTTTCGCTACAAATCAGCGGACAGACAATTTGGATCGCAAGCTTTCTGCAGTTTATCATTTTTAATAACAATTCCATTCTCGCGCAAGTACTCCGGTCTGACACACGCGTGATCTCGCATTGTTTACTTGTCACATTTCACGTGTGTTTGGTTGTGAAATGTAGTTTGCGCACCGGAGAGAGTTGTGATTCTTCCTCTTTTACAGTTAGGCTGTCTGAAACCCCCTTTTCGCCGATCCATTGAGCAGTGTGAACACAGCAGTGACTGAATGCTGGCCCAGATAGTCATGTGTAACTCCTGTTCAAACCACCCACTCCAAGCGGGGCTCGAACCCTGGGTCCGCCGGCATGAGAGTCGGACACTCTAACAAGGGAGGCTAAAGGCTGCAATCTCTAGTGTCAGTTGCTAGAGCATCTCTTGAGATGAGAGGAGTGAGGTTTACTCACACAGCAACAACTAGCTGGCCTCCGTTACACATATAGTGTGGAAAGAACAGTGATCTGAACAGTTTGAAAATCGTGCAGTCTGAACGCGGCATAAGCTTGATTTGTACCTTTTTGGACATTTTATCTTGCAATTCTGTCTTTTATTGTCTTAATATCATAATAATCACTTACTCACCCGATTGTTCAAAAACACAGATACATCCAGTAACAGAACACCACTGTGTGTGTGTGTGTGTGTCCCAGACGTGTGACTGCTCTTCTGTGGATTTGTTTGGAACTATATTCGTTGTGAGACAGAGCAAAAACAGGCAATATTGTGTCTAAAATGTAACTCAGTGTTAACTTTTTATTGTTGAACTGTTGCATAAAATCAGTATCACATTTGCAATCATGCTGATGTTCAGAAAAACAGCACTCTTGCGACATACTTATATAATTATATGAAAAGTCATCAAGATTGTATCCTCGTATCTTGGGGGGAATTCAAAACTGCATCATAATCCCGCAGTGAAAGCGTGCACTCTTAAAGTCACGTGCAGGAGTTTATCTAAACACTCCCCGAACCTCCAGCAGAAGCTGCTTATCCACCCAACAGATCAAACCACATTCCTGTTCAGATAACACAAAGAAAAAAACCATTGCAACATCCAGTTTGACCCCGAAACCAGTGAATAACATTAATAATGTTTGCCTACATTATTTCAACAAATTCATCAGCAAATGTTAATGAGAAACACAGTAACCTGTAGGTGTAATTGTTCTTTAGAGAAATTTGCATTTGTTTACCAGAGAGATGTGGTGTTTGGGAAATCTGATGAGAAATACTTGAGTTTATAACAAGATCTCTGTTTTTTAATTTCAGACCTATTTTTTACTATTTTGGCAAATCTGAGTAACTCTTTTGAAACAACTGTAGTTAAAACACAAGAGTTTACCTGGTCTTTTCTTCTGAAGAAACTGAGAAGTGTCGTGGCCTGGATCAATGTTTGATGAATGTATGATCAATTTATGATGAGCTTATACAATAATCATCATAGTTTAACTGTATACTTTGTAGGCTATATAATCGTAACAAGGCTTAGAAAAACATTCAACATTTTAGTGAACCAATGTCTTTAACCAGAGAAAAAAAGCCTTTAGATGTAGCCCAGGAGACGCTCATCATAATAAATTTAATAAAACATGAAGAGACTATTGCACTTCAGAGTGAGAAAACTTTATTGATAAAGGCAAGCAAATACATATGACAGATATATAGCAGTAAAGTGAGATCTGTGTGACTTATAGAGAAATATAAACAATAAAGCTTTTCAAAAAGGATTAAAAAATAATAATTCAAATCATTCAATAATTCAAATCAAATAATCATCCGTATTATTAGAACCTTTGATGTCAGCGTCTGCTTTAGATTTCAACACTTCCTGAAAAAGATGAACACATTAAGCCATGAATTGATAAAAATCACAAACATTAATACACTGTAAAAAAATTCAGTTCCCTTTCGTTCAGTCACTCCGAGTAACGTCAGTGACTGACAAATGGGGATTTCGCTTAGAAGCCAATCAACTTCGAGATGTAAAAAAGAGCCCAATGGCGATGAAATGCCATGGGCATGCGGAATTTGCATAGTGTAACTCCGCCCCACCTCGTGGTATATAAGGAAGTACGTTGGCAATATCGCACTTTTTGTTTCTGCTTCAGAGCGAGCATCTCTTCACTCCTGCAAGCCTGAAGTCTGACTTCTCTCTTCGGTTCTTCGAGACGAGCGGTTCTCCAGTGTGTTGGTGTGCGGCGCATTCCAGCCATCTCACATTGCCTGCCTGCTGATCTGTGCAGTGATCTGCAACAGCTGTGTGTGTTTTCCCTTGGGCGCTTCAGCACTCTGCAGAGTTTCCTCTCACAAAAAGCTTGTGCACAAAGCCTGTGCACTTCCAGGTGCGATCGATCTCCGTTGCCGTCTTATAGGCACAATCACTGCTTGACGTGTTTGGGCAACACCTCAGGCAGTGTTTGTGGATGTGTCATATTCCCACCACGGGAACGTGACCATCGCGATGTTGCGGTCGAGACTCAATGACCTCTGTAAAGGAGAGAGAGTCCCCTCTGTCACACCCCAACTTACCGTCTCTGAGAGAGGTGGTACTTTGGCTGGTGGCCAGGGTGACCTGAGGGTTGTGCTGAGTCCCCGTGTCTTCCCGTGACTGTTCGGTGGCCGACCCAGGGCTCTTCAATGAGCTGCGTGCCACCGGCCCCGCCCTAAAAAGCCGGGTGATGAAGGTGACCAAACGCTCCCTGGATCTGGCGATGTCCACAGCTGTGCTCCGGGAGAGACACCTGGCCTTACCTGGTCGATGTGGGAAGGCTGAGTGGGCCCGTCTCCTCAGCTCTCCCATATCCCAGGCTGCCCTCTTTCCCCCCCGGGGGCTAACAGCGCTCGGAAAGAACTCATATCCCCATCTCTGAGCCTCCAGAGACCGCGGATGGCAGTGTGCGCCGCCCAAGGGGCCACTCTGGCGCCAGCCCCCCATCAGACGAGACCCCGTGGAACGTCCTGGTCTCCTCTGTCAGGGCGTGGAATTCGACCCTGCCCACACTTTGGGATGCTCCCACGTCTCCCTATGTCTGGGCCAGTCATCCCGCTTCGCTGCCCAATCGTGGGTACGCCTGTGGCTCGCACGGCCACTGGTTCAGTTTTGGGAGTCTGGCTTCAGCTTCCTAGACTGACCAGCTGGTTCTCCCACAGGCTCGGCTATGCGATTTAGTTTGCAAGATCTCCTCCCCGCTCTCTGGGAGTCTGCTTACCATGGTGGGTGGCAACGCCCCTATCATGTGCGGAGTTCGTCACCCTACTGGCGCTGGGTGCGGTCGAGGTCATCCCTCCAGCCGAGACGAGGTCTGGCTTCGCAGCCCTGACTTCATTGTACCTAGCAGAGTCGATGGGTCACGGCCAGTCCTGGGCCTGCATGTCATGAACCCTCTCAGGCTTCCTCCAAGACACTGACCTGAAGGACCCGCGCTCTCATTTGCCCGCTTTTCCACGACCCAGACCGTCCCCGCGGCCTGCCTTCGGACAGCCGGCACTCCAGTACACGGCTCTCCCATCCGCGTAACCCTGTCACTTCGCGGTTTTGCTGAAGCCATCGAGGCAGCCCCTGCGCCACCTAGGCGCACAGGGTTCGCATCCTGAATTATCTTGATGACTGGCTAATTAGCTCACTCTCGAGACCAGGTTTGCGGACACAGGGACCTAGTGCTCCGGCACCTCATCCGTTTGGGCCTTCGGGTCATCTGTGAAAAGAACAGACTCTCCCCTGGGAGAGGATCTCTTTTCTCGGCTTGATCGCATGTACGCGCAGTGCGAGCACATTTACTGTCGATGCTGACTTGCCTCTGTCTAATCGAGGGTAAGAGTGCGGTTCCACTGAAGTAATTTCAGAGGCTTTTGGGGCATATGGCGTCCATAGCCGTGCAACGCAGCTCGGACTGCTTCCTATGAGACCACTTCAGCACTGGCCT